>LZPO01035813.1:11019-25282 GCA_001675575.1 Neotoma lepida | reverse complement strand
ATGTACATGCACATTCGTGTGTGCAGGCATGCAAAGGTCTAAAGACAGCCTCAGCTGCCAGCCCTCAGATGCTGCCCACCTTGGTTTTTTGAGACAGCGTCTCTCACTGGACTCACCAAGTATGCCCAGCTGGCTGGTTGGTTAGTGAGCCTCAGGGATCCTCCTGTTGATGCTTCCCCAGAACTGGGATTATGACTACACACCTATTTTGGTCTACATGGTTTCTGAGGGTCAAACTCAGGCCCTCATACTTGCAAAGTGAACAGTTTACTGACTTGAGTTGTCACCCCAGCTTGCAGGGGAGTTTTCAAAATCAATCAAAATAGCACTTAGAGGCTGGTGAGATACACAGACAGACTATAGAGCATGTCGGAGTATTTCGCAGCAGCATAGACATCATGACGACATTTTTGAATCTGGAACCCACAAAAGGTTAAGTTCAGGGTGTGGTGTCCACTCCAACGCACCCGAGTATGAGGCAGTTAAACTCTTCTGGGGTCCCTCACTGTTCACACCTGCTGGCTTCTGCAATTAGCAGTGCTGTCTTGCAGCTCAGCTCTGCCATACAGTCTTTTCACTTAAGCTTTCTGAACTTCCATTTCTCACCTGTCAGGTTCTTCTAATATCTCTTCGCATTTCTGCTGTGAAGACCGAAGGAGACAATTTGTGGGGAAAGGCTTCGTAAATTGCAACGGCTTCCACAAAGAACAAGTTATTCTGACAACTCACTTAGGCTATGTTGAGCCCCTTTTAGGATGTCAGTTTCTGCTCTGTGTGGAAAATGGGTTAATGGGATATTAATAGGATAGAAAGGATTTGGTTTGTAAGTCTGGATTCTTTCTTCCACATTTCAGACTTGTGCATAATATCTCAATTATTGCATTAAGATAAGTCCATTTCTATAGAGCTGTTTCCTAAAACTCAGGACTTCCCAAAACAATAGATGGTGAAAACTCTCAGAGAGGTAGGTAAACTCTGCCTGGTGCTAGTTCCAGAAGGAGGGAGGCCCTGGCTCTTCTGAAAGTACAGAGAGACTAGGACTTTTCTTTCCATTGACCAACATTAAAACCAGGGACCTCTGTCCTGCCACATACACGCTGTCACTGAAAATGTTCTTTATCTGATGCAGGTTCTGCCTGTTCTTTTACGCAAGTATTGTTTATCCTGCACACACAAAGGAATAAACTAGACATGTTTTCCTTATAGACTCCCCCATCATTTTCTTGTGATATTTCTTCTTCCCATTTTGGAAATATACATGAATGGAATGCATTACCTCAGTCAGCCTCAGACACTGTATCGTTGAGATATACATATCTTACTTCTTGTGCCTGCGGTGGTCTGAAAGAAAATGGTCCCGAAAGGGAGTGGTACTATTAAGAGGTGTAGTTTTGTTGGAGTAGGTATGGCCTTATTGGAGGAAGTGTGTCACTGTGGAGGCGGGCTTTGAGGTCTCACATATGCTCAAGATACCACCCAGTGTCTCAGTCTATTTCCTGTGGCCTACTTATTAACATGTAGCAACTCCTTCTCCAGCTCCATGTCTGCTTGCATGTTGCCATACTCCCCACCATGGTGATAATGGACTGAACCTCTGAAATATAAGCCGCCACCTCAATTAAATGTTTTCCTTTATAAGAGATGCTGTGGTCATGGTGTCTCTTCACAGCCGTAGAAACCTTTACTAAGACAATGCCCTAGAATTTTATTAAAAAATTATTTTCAAATCCTCAGCCATACAGAAAGCCTCTTGGGGTATTTTATAAATTTTATAAATTTTATAAAATTATAAATTTTGTAAATTGTTGAAGATTCTATCCATCTATGTTTTCTAGCGATGGTTCATAAAAAGGTCTGTGCTAAATATTTCCTATATAATTTAGCAAAGTCAACTTTCTCTTTGTTCTCTGGAATTATTTTTAATCCATTTTTATCAGACAATGAAGACCCCAGATCCCCTTTGTAGGACTGAGGCAGCCTTGGACAGCACTGCTGCACAGAGGGACTTGGGGTAGATTTCCAGAATAAACACATTCAACCACAATTCCTTTCCTGGACAGGTTGCAAGGAAGCTTAGGGCTAAGTGTTGTAACTGTGATAGCCACGCTCTCGATGTATTTCTTTTCCCTAACAGTTCTGTTTTTTTATGTTTTCAATCCCTGTTTAAACACACTCATTGACTGTGGTTTAATTATAAAAACACTGCAAATCCTTTTTGGAAAATGGCATAGGATGCCATAAAATAAAATACATTTTATTTTCTAGATGATAAAAAGTAAAGCAGTTGAAATTTATGTCTTTTTGAACATCTAGCAAGCTATAAAATTAAGTACACTGGGAAAAGAATGTGTAGCCATGTTTTCTGAAGCTTGATCAGGCTCTTAGTCGGAGAGGAATCCATCAGGAGACACGGACATGGACACACATTAGACATAGAGGAGCACAGTGGAGAGGAATCCAGGGGAGACACGGACATGGACACTGATTAGACACAGAGGAGCACAGTTTTTAAATTCACTTTCCTTTTAGAACATGACTGGATGAGGACAAATACACACACACACACACACACACACACACACACACACACACACACATATATTATTCACAAAGGAAGTTTAATATTAGCATCTGGAAAGTCCAGAAAGTCCTAGGTTTGTGATAGAGAAAACCTGTGTCTCTGACTCCGTAGTGAAAAGACAGACCTAGGCTGATGGTGGGGGGGTGGGGTGGGAATGACATCAGTCGCCTGCCACTGGGCCTGGAATACAGAGATGCAAAGCCTGTGATTCAAGACTCAGAAGTGCCTCGGGTCTCATTAAAGTGAGAGGATAACAAGGTGATTGCAGACAAACTAAACAGAGAACTTCTGCATGGGATACACTGGAAACTTTTGAAGTTTTCTGATGCTAACTAAACTTTTGTGCCTATGAGGATCATGAATTCATATCTCTGTGCATGGTAGACACATTCTAGCCTCTTGCACATGTTAGTTTTGTTTTAGATATTATTCTTTTAGTTTTGTTTTAATCCAAAATTGTAATTCAGTTTCCATTGGTCTTGGCAGAAGTCTTTCTTTCAGATGTTATTGCAGAGGAGGTTTAACATTTATTCTGAGAGGCCTTCTTTAAAGAAGATAGCCATTTTTGTAGTTAGAAACGAGTGTTCCTGTATTAACAGCCTTTAAAGTGGCTCACAAATGAGAGGGGGTTGGTAAAGGCTTCCAACTTACAGTACTAATGTCACATCTGGAAAGATGAGTGAGGTACAATTGCTATTTCCTTCTGGTAGGAAAGTCTGTGGACATTTGTTTAACAAGGGAAGTTGCTGTGACATCAAATTAATTGTGAGCACAGAGCAAACCTCTAGGCCTGTGAGTCACACAGTTCCTGTTTTCCCTCTTTGGAGAGTTTAAAACATGCGAAATATACATGATCAGGAAAATAACATACTGACTCTCCATTTGATTCTTTCATGTNTCCCAAAGTCTATGTTCTAAAACTTGGGAAAATGAAAATCCTACTGGAAGCTTGGAAATGTTGAGAAACATGATCATTGAAATAATTTCTAATATACTGTATTTCAATAAGACTGTGCGTGAAAATCATATGTAGGTGAAGTAAGTTCTAGGAGGGTTTACAGTATTTGGTCCACATTTAACTATGAATTACTAGCTACAATTAACATTTTTGTTACTCTCTTTTATTTGGATTTTAACAAAGATGTATGTTTAAACATAATCCTTAAAATTTTTGCATTTTTTTCTTTATTTTGCGTGTACATTTGTATCTCTGTGTGTGCATATGCACCCCCAGCACCAGCGTGCAGACTGAAGTTAGAGGGAAACACGCAGGAGCTGGTTTCTCCTGCCACCTGATGGGTCCTGGGAATCAAGTTCAGATCATTAGAGTTGGCAGCAAGTACCTTTACCCGATCAGCCANCTTGCTGGCCCTCAAACATCACACATTTTATCTTACAAGACTTTCTTTGAGATTTAGTAGGTTAATNTCTTGCCAAACTAGAACTATCTGGAGCATGTTGAGTGACCTGATCATTTTTGCTTGGAAATGTTCTCTTTCCTCTCCCTGTCCATTAAAGAGATAACATTAAGATGGAAAACAATTTGTGCAGCCCATCTGTGCTTAGNTGTGGGGCCACCACGGGGCATGGGAAAACTAGGCCTTGTCCCCAAGGAGAGTTACTCTCCCTTCCTCTGCAACCGTTAACAGTTGGACTCCAGGGATTATTAACGACAAGAACAAATGGAGGATGTGAAGTTGGGAGGATGATGAGGCAAAGGTTACTGGGAGAGGTGAAGGTAGGTAATGGTGAATGATATGTTCAAAATACAATGTTTAAACGCATGAACACTTTCAAAGAAGAGAAAGGACAAAAATATTATTAAAAATAAAAAAAACAAAGTGAACTAAAAACAGTGGTAATTAACATCATAGGTTAACTGTCTGAAATCAAGTATTCGGGGTAGAAATTCAACCCTCTGCTCTCTTTGAGGTTGAATTGTTATATGCTAAGTGAGTGATGATGAGGCTAGCAGGTGTTATGTTGGTGTTTGCTGGTACAGCTGTGTACATTCACAGGCATTGCACAGGATGCTGGCAAACCTCAAGGGTTCCTTGTTGNGGAAGAAAATCCTCAGGGAAAGACTTGATTTTCTTATAAGTCCAATGGTGGGTGGTTCAAGGAAGAAGATAATCATAGCATGCAACATTTTTGAAGATTTTTTCAAACAAATCAGTTTTCACAGGAGATATACAGTTATTACAAGTGCAGATATTAGCAGCAGCTAGTAATACAATAAGATAGTTTTTATAATAAATATAATATTCATATTTGGTTCTATTTAAATCTTAAAGCATATATAGTCTCAGATATTCATTTTCACTATCATATTTTATTACTTTTAATAAGTTTCTATGGATCAGCATATCTGGGTAGTGCACTTTTGGGAACACTTGTACTGCAAAATGTTTCCCAAAAATGTGCTATTTTTCAAGTAATTTTGGTGAATGCTGTATACTATAAAAGATTATATGTATTTAAAAGATGACTATAGTATTGTGATTTTTTAAAAAGAAATTGTTTTTTATATGTGTGCTAAATTATAAATTAAGTTGTGATTTCTGGCACTTTCTTGAATCTATTATGGAAGGAGAGAAAGAATAAGAATTGCGATGTAGCCATGAATTGATGTTACTGGTTTTTAAAGACAATTACATGAAGATTCATGATATTATTCTACCTGCATTTGTATGAAATTTCACACATTAGAAATTACAATTAAGAAAAAGTAAAATNAAATGGCCCTCCTTATCCATGAGCTCTGTACTCACAGATTCAACTCACTGTGGACCAAAAATATATGTACAGTAGTTGCATCTTCTAGAATATGTACAAAGAATTATAAAAATCATTATTCCTTAAGCAATACAATACCACAACTATTTTCATGGACTTTACATTGTATTAAGTATTATAANTTACCTGGAGATTATTGAAGACATAGAAAAGATGCACATAGGTAATATGTAAATATCCACATTATACAAGAGACTACAGTATCCTCAGATTTTGGTATTGTAAAGGGCTGGAACCAGTCCCAGAACCCACTCTCTGAGAGATGATTTTACATAAACATGTATATTTATAAAGATTGTACAACAGAAACAAGAGCTGAGAGGAGTGCTGGGAGGAGGTCAATTGTTTATTGTAACACTCCCTAAACATACTGAATACTAGTCTATTCTTCTCAGGGAGCATCTATTAATATCTCTAGTGGGTGTCTTGGGAATGGTTAGGATATACACATATATAATAGAACCAACATTAATCTATTGCATAACTGATAGTTTCAGGCTTTTAGAATATGTAGTCTTCTCTGGATGTTGAAAACATTAAAGTAAAATATGCAGAAGTTAAAAAACTCTTACCTTTACATTCCGANATGNACAAGTAATTGAAATATCGCCAGTGATTTGTTTGTGTNTAATGATAATGAACATGAAGTGAAATGGAATAATGAAATAAGAACGAATGGTGGTACGTATTTTGAAAGAAAAGAAGCAATTGTTTTGGTCTGAATATTAGTTATAACACTGGTTATAAGTGTTTAGTAGCTAAATGAAAACTTCTGTATAAAAGCCCCTTGAAACTAGGCATGGTGGGACACATCTTTAGCTCCAGCACTCAGGAGGCAGAAGCAGGCAGATCTCTGTGAGTTCCAGAACAGCCAGAGCCACATAGAGATACTCTGTCTCAAAACAGCAAGAATGAATGAATAAATAAATAAATAAATAAATAAATAAATAAATAAAATAGCCCTTGAATACTTTTATAAAGATCAATAATTTCATTTTTATAATTTTACCTTAAATTCCCATAAATTATAGGCATCTGCTAACATGCCAATTGCATCCCCAACAATCATTTCTCACTGTAGGAGAACTAAATTAGGTAGCATTGTTTTTATTATTCAAAGTAAATTCCATAGTTACTAAATAAGATTTATGTTTTCACATAAAATTGATTATAACTTTGCATGTCTGAGAAACTGCATACTAGAATCTAAATAAATGAAACATGCTAGTTATTTTTAAAAATAAATTATGCATCCATCTTAACTCTGCATGTAGACAGAAGTGGTTTGTGTTAGCACTTGTAGTTCTTTTATGTCTGTCTTCTCAGAGACCAGCAAGCTTTCTACTGTTGACTTTTATGAAAATTCAAACAAGAATATTTGCATTTATTACAATATACTGCCAAACCTTGCATTAATTTCCATTGATGCCCATTAATTTGATAAATGTTTTGTCATTTGTACCATTTGCACTGTCAAAACAAGTTAATTATATCTTACTGACATCTTTGACAATTGCTTTAACTATGGCAAAAAAAAAGTGTGTCTTATTTGCTTCCATAAAAATTTCTTCTTGCCTGTTAAAAGCNTGAACTGAGAAAGAAGCTCAGGGAATGCTCAGGTCAAGACAGATGGTAAACAGTAGTACTCAAGACTCTTATTTTACTGGTAGAAAATTTTACGTACCTGCATAATCTGTTCTNGCATAATGCCCATCTTCAGATTTAGTGGTTGTAGTTGTGTTGTCTATTAAAAAATTAACAATGAAGCCAGTTAACCATTTCCTAGGTATCTATCCAATTTACTCTTTAACAGTACCTGCATTTCTTCATTGCAGGCAAAGTTTGTTGTTTTCNGAAACAACAGCTCAATTATAGTTTTGAGCACTCTATATATACAAAGGCAGACTTTCAACNCACATCGCACATATATGTTTGTGTGAATCATAGAATGGCCTCTGTTTTCTGAAATTTGGGACAAGAAGGTTCAGAACTGTAACTGAGATACATTCAATAAAAGAAAAACCAGTCCAAGCTCCCTACACCATTTCTTCTGAACAACAAAACAGAATATTCTATGCTCAGCTTTTAAGGAGGTACTTAATATATTTCTGTTGAATCAATACATAAAAAGAGTGATTCACTTTTAATTCCATCATTTCTAATCAATTCTTAAATTCTTGACCAGACTTTTTCTTTAGCCTTTGCCAGAAGAATGGCTGCGGTCTTCTGAATACCGGCTCCTGTGTTCATGGCACTGTGACAACACAGTCTCTTTAGATTGAAAGAGACATGGACTGTTGCTGATGGGCCTTCCAACACCTATAATCAACACAAATTCTACAGCTGACTACGCAATCCATTGTGAATCAGAACTGTCTTTCGGAAATGAAATAGCTGCCTAATAAGGAGCTATCTTCACTTTTCANTTCTGCACAGAGACTAAAAACATTCTTTGAGATGAAATTTTGCTATGAACATTACCTTGACATCGACCCAGAGACATGACTTCAATTTTCTCCTGTTTCTGACATGACGCTTCTTTGATTTGACATGCATTATCATAAGATTTCCCATCAGAAGCGCAGAGGGGGTTGAAGTTGGTTTGAGAACAGTCAATGTTGCACACACACCTAAAGGAAGAGAGAAATAAAATGTGGGACGTCAATAGTGACATTACCACAGTATAAGTAAAATACAAACGGGAGAGAGCTAGCCGAGCAAAATGCAACAGAATCGAATTGTACTCTTCCAGGGAAGTTCTGCCAGTGTTCTGAGATGCAAATGCAACACAGAACTAATAGTAAACAATCCAGAGGACCTAGCAGTGAATCAAAAATAAACGTGCATCAATCTCACAAGGCCGTTTGAAGAATTCCAATAGGGTACTGTCGCAGAATTGCTTTGGAAGTGACTGAAACACATTTCTGGACTTCCTCCACGGAATGTCTAAATGGTGAGAGCTCGAGAATAAATGTCCCAGAGGCCAGCAAAACAGAGAGCAACCAAACACATTATTTGGAATGCCATCGGTAGAGATGTGTCTNCAGCATAAAGGAGAATATGCATGAACTATGTTAAACGAGAGCCTTCAGTGGTCCTTAACCTTTTGGAGAGCCACAAAAACCCTTTGAGAATGAAGTGACAGGTATAGGTAGCCTCTCAGAGATACTCACACCCTATAAACAGTATTTACATGAAATTGCACGGGGTTCTCAGGCTTCTTTCAGCACATCCCAAGATTCCTTCCCAAGGTATCCAGATTCTATTTTTGACTCTTATTTTACATAATAAAGTGACAAATTCAAATTGGTTGCCGNTCATGGCTTTAACATTTTTTTTTCTATAGGCTAAAGAAACATTTGGTGACTTAAAGAGGATTAGGTCACCTAAACTACAATTAAACATTGTAAAACAAACTTTATAAAGTTATTTTTAAGTGTTTTTTTAATTCTGTTTTAAAATCCACTTTCTTATTTGGAACATTGCATCTTGGTTCAGAGTATTTGCTGCTCTTGCAGGGGACCCAGTACCCACGTGGTGACTCTCAAACATGGGCAATTCCCGCTTCAGGGGACCTGACACCCTCTTCTGGCCTTGGCAGTCACCTTATAGATGTAGCTGCACATAAACCCACTCAGAAAAACACCCCTACTCATTAAAAGTAATAAATCCAAAGAATTAGCATATTGCATTTTTCGTGTGTACAAACCTACTACTTCTATAGAATAAAAATTTTAAAAAAATATTTGCTTTTGTATTCTTTATTCTATATGTTCCTCTTGAAGTTGTGAATCACAATTTCACTTCTGAATACATTACATGTACACATACTATACATGTGCTGGCATGCATGCACATGCACACACACACACACAAATAATAATAGTAACTACATTGCATGCTGGCTGTTAACATTCATTGCTTCACTCATGCAGCCATTACACANGCCAAGATACCAGATAGTACATAAAACCAGAAAGCTAGTGTAAGACACGCACACACAGATGTGAGGTGCGGAGGCCTAACNCTTCTCCTTTAATACTGCATCCTGAAAATTAGGATTGCCCACAGAACTGTTCAAAGCATGTATTGATAAGCAGATCCCAGTGCNCTGTGGAAGCTGAGGTAGTGCCTAGAAGCCTAGGATTCTGTATTCTTAAGTAATAACCCTGCCACCCTACTGATTCACGGTCTGAGAATGCTGACTGATCAATGCAATCCAGCAAGGGCTTGTCTACACATTAGCTAGTTTCAGAATGCAGTCTTTAGACCATCTGTGTCAGATTTACCTAGACTTACTGCTAAAATTATGGGCAGGGAACATACTAGTATGCTTAAAAATATATTTTCATGTGTGGAAGAATTTCCCTAGTAGCACTTGATTAGTTTTATATTCATTTATTTCAGAAATAAAAGTGAGGACAGGTGGCAACTGTCTAGATCCTTAATCCCCGAGGGTGGCATTCCTCCCTCAGCTGTGGTGGGAAGGAGCCCAGTGTTGCTGCTCTTGGGATCTGCACATCTGAGGTCAGGTGCTGCCTGAGCTCACAGAGGGTGTGTGCCTCTTAGGATGGCTCTGGAGAAATAGCCTTGTAGATCAGGCTTGCTTCAACCACTAGGCTTAAAATTCAGAGCAGTGAGGCCGACTTGCCTCACTGTGTAAAGACAGTTCCTTGTGCTTTTAAGGNGGCTTAGGTTTTAACTATTGTTTAAGATGTCCCGGAGTCTTGCCAAGACCTCACACAAGGAGAACGAATGGAAAGGTACATTGCTGTCTGTCTATTGAACTAGCAACTGAGGAATCCAGAGCTTCACAAGCTTACAAACGAAATCCAGAGAAAGTCAGGAGTGCACGTCTATAATTGGACTAACGTAATTAAAATTTCTGAAACCCATACTGAATATCATATAACATCATACAGAATGATGAGATGAGAACTGGAAAGAGAAGAGGCAATGCACTTGAGTTGAATCGACTAGGATCAGTGTTTCCCCTGAGCCACAGTGCCTCACTGACAACCGTTCCGGGCATTTTACAAGATCCCCTTTCCCATAAGTCAGTCCCCGCCCGCACCCTGTGTGACTCATTTGAATTTGGTCTACTCCTGCCATTGTTCAGTCACAGCCTCCTTGAAGATTTGCTTCCTTACTACCTCAAATAAAGCATTTCAGGGAATGGCTAGGACAAAGTACATACATTGTCATTTCATTCTCACTGCAGAAGGAGGTGAGATTTCTTCCAGCGAAAGTGAGATATTACAGGCTTGTACCACCATATCCTATTTTATGTGGTGTTGGTGGTTGGATCAAGGGTACCAAGGAACAAGGGAGGTAAGAACTTTACCCAGTGAGTTGCTTTTCCAGTCATATATCATTTATTTAGTGGGAGATGCCACGAAGACACCCTAAAGTAGCTTGAAAACTGTGTGGTCTAAGGAGAATGAAAACTGAGTGGATTACGAGGATCCATTCTGCCTGTTTCCATTAGATCATTGAATTCTGATTCTAAAATTATTACTTCCTGTATTTTGTATTACTTCCTGTATTAAATCTGTTAGCCTTGTAAATTACAACGACAGGCAGGGTTCTAAGACCTTAGTCTGAATTTCTATCATGTTCTTCTCTGGTAATGGCTGAATTATCTTCATTTTGCCAAGTATTTTAGGTACACTCAGCTTTCAATCGCTCCGTGTTGATAAACAAATGGAATGAATGAAGTAACTGTTTTATACTCTCAAAGAAAGGTAGCCACTATTACGATCTCCATCTAATAGGTAAGAAAATTGAGTCTTGAGGAAGCCACATAGATTATAAGCAGAAGTACATGGTTTTGCATCTAGGCAGCCTGACGCCAGAGGCTGTACCATTCTGCAAATTGAAGTTCAAGGAAAACTAAGACAGATGCACATTCATGTCATTACTGATAGAAGAGATACTTTGCATGAGTCAGATTTAAAAAACAGTGCAGTGTCTACTCCTGGGTTACTTATTACCATGTTTTGACTTTATATTGAATTTTAATCTTTGTCTTACCACACAAGATCCAAACTCGGGAATATTAGCACATATTATTGAATGATACTTTTGAGACATTGTGAACCAATGCCAGGTATCAGAATAAATAACTAGTCCTGTGGTCATTGAATTAATCTGACTACTTAAAGCATCAGTTAGTCAGAATGGTATAGATTTTAAAATGCTGTGAATAAATTTGGCTAAATCCAAACAAAAACATTTAAATATTCACACAACCGCATGAAAACATACAGGTCACTGCAATCAACTCAAGTGTGTCTATTTGTGTGTGTGTAAAGTTGGAGTGCTTTAGCAATTGTTCCTGAGTTNNTTCTTCAAAAATTTTAAAGGAGAAATTTGCAAATTTATATCCATGGTGTAGTATGGTTTTCAGTCATAACAACNATGAATCCATTCACAGGAGACTCATACCCACCTCACGGTAGCGTTCACTGCCTCACTACTGTTCCTTATTTTTATTTTATATTTATATTCCTCTTTAACCTCTTCAGGATCAAGGTATCATATTTATCTTTGAATTTCTGGTTTGTAGCACAATGCCTTAGAGCAAATCATCAATTAAAAAAAAACAAAAAAACTTGTTGAATGAATTACAGGGGGAATGGCTAGATGAAGTTGGAAGGATTTCAAGAATACAGTCATTGTGTCTCGACACTAAATTCAGAGATGTGTTAAATTAAAAGGGCTGGACACTGGAGAGGAAATGACCAAGGAATGTGGACTGGCTGCTCGTTCACACAGACCCCAGCTTGCCACTCGTCAGGTACCAGTGCAACCAGCTTAGAGAGAAGAACCTGCTAGCAATTAGTGTAGGCAATCCCGAAGCACCNGGTCTTTTCTAGTCTGCCTCTACTACCTTTGTTTTGAGAGTTTTTATTTGACAGAACTCGGAAAAGATAACTAGTGATAAGTTAATGAAGTGGTACCAATCCGTGTTGTTTGATCCACATGGAGCCACCAAAGAGGGTCTGAAAGAACTTAGGCTCTCATCCTCCTCATCTGTCTTTCCACACACAAAGAAAATACAGTATGAATCCTTCATGGCCTCAGCGACATAAAAGTCCACTTGTGACAGGGGATACTTTAACCAACTGCTTACATTTTATATAATATTTGGGTATATTTAGGTGTTGATATAATGTGAACATGGCAGCAATTTGGCAGTTTATTGCTAGTTCAAATGACTGGAAAATACAGAAGGCTGTGGTAAGAAGGTGGCAGGATTATCATATAAGGCAACAGTGAAGTCGCAGGTCACTGGCTTTAGCAGCTCATGCAAATGAATCCAGTTCTTTTTCTTATATAGAAATGAAAGGCACTCATTTTTAAAAACAGAAACTATTCCTCTTCACTGCTTTTGGCAAATAATTGCATTATTATTCATCCTGAGAGGAGTAACTAGTTAATTACAGCATGTCACTAGCATTTTATGCAAGCCAAGGATTTGTAGGGTTGAGGTCTACACGCATGCCTTTAAGGTTTTTGTGTTTTGTTTTGTTTTCTCTTCTTTCTTTTTCTTCCTTTTTTCAGTGTATCTCAGTCTTTCGACATTTTGACACTGCGATTACATAGATCTCTTTTCTTCCAAGCTACAAAGAAAAAGAATCAGCCTTACTTGAAAACAATAATTTCAGGGGTCTTTAAGNAGAAGTTCCCCCCTCAAACTGCTTCAGAGACAATTAACAGCGACTGCAAACCTCAGCTCCCTTGAATAACAGGGAAGCAAACAACTATAAAGGACCACATGATGCTCTAAAAAGCCCAAAGCACAGGAAATGAAAGGTGGTACCTAAGATGACTGGCATACATTTATAATCGACTCATGNATCTTTTGGGAGGTTTGACATTAATTTAGTTCCCTGCCGTACTGAATGACCATTGTAAGGATGATCTACAGTGAGTTAAATGGTCTTTTCTGTGTATTTAGGAATGCCTGTCATCTGCCTAAGTGTGGGGAAGCAAACCCTGCCAGCTCACAGATTACTTATTCATGTGTCTGGTTTGTGGCTGCCTTCTAATTTCACTAGATTTTGTTTCATCTATAAAACATGGCTGACACATTGCTTTCTCAAGGTCCTCGGCTCAGTGTCCATGCCGTATTTTCACTGTCTAACATTTCTAGTCCATTTTAAAGCACCCAGTTGCATAGCAGGTAGTGAGGCTGCCTTTCTAGGTTGTTTGGGGCCTTGTGGTTTGTTTCCCCTGAGCCTGTCTGTCTCCAGGGCTATGAACAGACCCTCTCTGGCCTGGCCAGTAAATGAGGCCAGAAGCCTCTGTCTGTGCTTGCTGTAATGGATGGCTGCATTACATTAATAACAGTAAAACAGCATGTACCTCTCATTCGAGACTCTTGTGATGCTTTAAACCCATTTACTCATTAACTCTCATTTTTCCTTTTGATGGAACTTGATTATAAGTATTTTATCTGTAAAGAAACTTCAGTGCAGGAATGACTCTGAATTGTGAAGGGGAAAAATGAGGAAAGAAATGTGAAAATGTCCTAGAAAATTAAACTTTCTATACGAAGGGCAGGAAAATGTCAACTGAGAGCAAAGCTGGTAGGCCTGTCACAGAGCCACTAGGGATGTTTTTCTTTTATGGTCATGGCAATCCTTTTAGTTTAAAACCTAGGAGAAAGGAACAATATTCATCACTATAAATATTATCCAGGATGCACTGGAATTTTACAAGAGTGGTAAGGTGTATTTTTAATTTAAATTTAAAAAAAATATTTTATGTGTATGGGTATTTTGCCTGAATGTCTGTCCTTGCACTACATGTATGCTTGGTATGTACTGAGACCAGAGAAAAGGGGGTTGGATCCCCTGGAATTGTAGTTACAGACAGTTG
>LZPO01035812.1:14854-26907 GCA_001675575.1 Neotoma lepida | reverse complement strand
TGTGTGTGTGTGTGTGTGCTTGTACTTGCATGTATATGAGTGCAGGTGTACCTAGATGCCAGAAGATCTCCTGGAACTGGAGTTACCGATGGTTGTGAGCAGCTGGGCATGGTTTCTGGGAACTGAACCCTAGAGCTATCCAAGANAGTCAGTGCTCTTACCTCTGAGCTGTGTTCCCTGCCTTTGGAATTTCTTTAACAGACATTAAACTATTCACCTTTCTTTTCTGTATATTTTGGCAGATTATGTCTTTATAAAGATTAATCTGTTATATAAATTGACAAATTTATGAGCATATAGATGATATAAGACCCTTTATTATTTTCTAAATGGCCATGGTAGTAAGGATACAACTTTAATTTTTTTATAATATTCATTTGTGGTATCATGTTGTTTTCTTACTTACTTCAGCTGGAGACTTGTCAATTTTACTATTGTGCTGAAGAACCAACTTTCAGATTTAACATTTTTCTCCACATTTAAAATTTTGTACTGATTTTTGCTATATTTCTTGTTATGTTATTTGCTTCTGCTTATTTTTCTTTTCTTTTTTACTTTCTAATTTTTAGGTTATTGAGTTTAGATTTTACCTCTTTTATAGTACTTATTCCTGCAACTTTTTTTTCTAAGAACTGCTTTTGCAAACATTCCATTTTTTAATAAATTGTTTTATTCATTTATTTAGTTAAAAATAATATAATTCCTACTTTGTTGTTATTGTTTTTGGTTTTAGTTTGTTTTTTTTTAATCTGAAAATTATCTGATTTGATTTTTCCTCATTTAAGTGTGGTAAGAATTATTACATGATCTCAGATGTGTTCTTCTTGACAGATATTCCATGCCAGCTAATAAGGTATCTGTCTTCTGTTGCTATTGTATGAAATAACTTNTAAATGTCAATAATATCTGTGTGATGGATGATAGTTTGAAATAACTGTATTTGACTGATGTTCTGCCTACTGGATCTGTCAATTACTGATAACAGAGAGCTGGAATCTGTGACTACTGTTCATAGTGTTCAGGTTTCAACTCACAAATACTCTTTTACTAGATACATGCATGTTAACAATTATTGTTTTGTCTTGGAAAATTGCCTCTCTTCTTATTAAACAATACTCCCCTTTATCATGGATAATTTACTTCCCTAGCAAGTTGGCTTGCTCTAAAATTAATAAACTCCTTCAGCTTTATTTGGGTTGGTTTTGCCATGTTTTTCAAAATCTTGGCCTTTAATGAATCATGTCCTTATATGTAACATGTTTTATAAAGACACTATATTTGTGAGTGTATTTTTAATGCCCCGACAGCCTTCAAACTTTACTGATATATTTACATCTCAAAGTGATTATTAATGTATTTAAAACAACATATGACATATGTTGCTGCTTTATTTTCTNTCTTTTGTACTTTTTCTTTGTTATATCTCTTTAAATGTCTATGTGCATTTTTATTGTATGTGATGATTGGTTTTAATCGTCAACTTGATACAGTGTACCAAAGAAGAGTGCCTCAATGAGGGATGGTCTAGATTAGGGTTGTCTTTGAACATGTCTANGTGTGATTATCTTGACTACATATATTGAGGTGAGAAGACTTGCCCACTGTTGGTGGTATCACTTCTTAAGGAAGGAATTATGGACTACATCACTGTAGAATCGGGTCTGATCACAAGCAAGAATGTGTGCANAATTTCCCTCTGGCTTTGCCTGTAGATGTAATGGGACTCATTGTTCTAAGTCCCCTCCACCTTGACTTCCTTGCTGTTGTACACTACAACCAAGAATTTAAAGGTAAAATAAACCCTTTCTTGAGGAAGTTGCTTTTTCTCAGAGTACTTTATCACAGCAATAGAAGTGAAGATAGAGCCTTGTGGTTTCATGCATGTCATAAAATTTTCCATCTTGAAGTTTTTAAGTTCACGGTTCACTGATACAAAATACATTTATGTTGTGCAGCCAAAGCTAGCATCAATTCTCTGAATTTCTCAATTTTAATTGTAGTGAAATATTAATAGCCCAAAATTAGCTATTGGATCATGTTTAAGTTTAATTCTTGATATCAATAACAGTACCATATTATTCAGATTGTGGTATATATAATTTTCACCTCTGTCCTTTTACATAAAATTTTCATCTTACAACTGAAGGCATGTCTCAGTTATACAGATATATATATATATATATATATATATATTTCATTTTTTTCACTTAATTCCATGCCCAACAAAGAAATTTTATTTTTAGGGTCGATAAAATATCTATTCTGATGCCTCTGGTAAATTAAATAATGCACTATGGCCTTTTGTTTCTGACTTATTTGACCCAGATATTGGATCAAAAGATCCTCCACGTCAGTGTATTTGTTCTTTCATTCCCAGAGTAAATGTACCCTATATGTATGTTTGGTTTTGGTCCTCGATTACCTTTTGGATATTTAGAATAATGATGTTTTTTAATAACACGGATATGCATGCATCGGCACTATTATTCTTCCCCTCTCCTTTCTTCTCTCTTCCCCTCCTCCCACCCTCTCCCCTCTCCATAGTATCCTTTCTTTTTTCTTTTCAACTCACCCTTAGAGCTGGGAATTTCACTTTATCTTAACCAAAAGTCAGAAAATTGATTAGGAAGCTGGGATTGCACCCAAGGCATCATTCATGCCAGGCTAATAACTCTAATCACTGAGTGAAACTATGGTCCCTATTATATACTCTTATGCCACTAGATTATAAAGATTTTTAAAACTAAACTTAATATTATATAAATCCCTTAATTTGAAATGAGATATCTGAGCTAATTAGCTGCTATTTCTTTCAGAATACCAAGTCATCTAAATATGATTCATTGAAGTCCAGTTTTACCATTCATTTTTACTTTGTTTAGTAGTTTAAAATCACAGGGGCTTTCAATTTGTTATTCTAATTGGTGTGAGGGATGTTAACAAAGAGAAGCTAACTCTTTTGTGAATGGAAATTATAAAATGTTTAGCCATTCAGTATAACTGTTATTATGCCCTGTGTTAATATTACTGTTCTAAATGGGAGAAAGTCATATTGTTGAGAGGAATAATGCTAAAATCATCTGTCCAACTCTAGCATCACCACAATTATCACCTTGGATAATAGTACTGTGTTTTTCATAATTGATTTGCACTCTTGGTTCTTTATATCCTCTTGGGGTTTTGTATAGCTTAGTCAATAAAATTCTTTGTTCTCATATGGCCAGAATCAAGTGGAAAGTGTGACATGGGAAGTAGTCACATCACAAAAAAAACTGTCACCTCTTTTCCTTCTCTAATTAGATTGGGGAATGAAGGTCTCTACCATCTTTGGTTTAATAATGCATTTTAAATAATTTCATTTTCTATTCTTTTAGACTAGAATATGCTTCAAAAATAGTGCTTGCCCTTGAGTTTTCAATTACTGTGTACTGGATTGTGTATTCTCAAAATACACGTGTTGAAGCTCTATTTCCAAGTTTGATGGTTTATGAAAATGGGTCCCTTGAGACACATAAAGTTGTTAGAGTGTGGCCCTTGTGCTGGGATTCATTTCTTCTTGGTGTTTTGTGAGCATTTTTTTTTTCATGCTTTAGCATTGCTGTTGAGATTCAATGCCATAGTTTAGGTGTGGCATATCTAATGATGGCCCATGTGCTAAATGTGTGATGCCAGTTTATGAAGCAATGGAACATTGTACTATTGAAGTCATTGGGGCAGTTGGGGCTGGTCACATTAGAAGATGTTGGTATCCTAGGTCCTTCTTGTCTCTTTCTTTCTGCTTTCCAGGCACCATTTCTGACATGATGTACTCTGTTTTTATGGGTCCTAACAATAGTCCCAAGAAAACCTGAACTGAAGCCTCTGACATCCTGGGCAAGAATAAATACCCTGTCCTATAAGTTGTTTATGTGNAGTATTTTGTCATGATGATGGAAAACTGGCTGATATAGTCATGGACTATTGAGGGAAGGCTTTTCTTGTNAGGATTAATTTCATGCCAATAGTTAACCTATATGTATTTCTTGGTATAATTGTAGATGTTATTCTAAAGCTTGTCAAAATTTCTGCCTTGGCATTTCTAGCTGAATCCTGTACTAGAATCAAAGCTTTGTTCTTACATTGAGCCCTAATCTTGGTATCATACAGAAGCTTTGTGAGTGCAGCCTTTTGTATACCTGTAACTTTGCACTGGTTTTCAATGGACTTGGTCATTTCTTGCCGTGTAAGATGTAATAAGGAGGTTAGAAAGGTGTGAAATTAAGCATACCCCTCATATTGCAGGCTCTTGGGATGTTTAACTTTTTGCCATTGAGGCAGGACATTGTCATCTACAAAATCCATTTTGCTTGAGAATTGTGCAATTGAATTACAAAACAAAATTGTATAAAACTAATCTCATTGGTTAAAGTAAANGTATGATTTTCTATTGGCAGCATCTGTAGTTATTCTGGACATATGTGACCAGAAGTCTAAGAGTTGAATCCCTTTGGAAGCTAGAGATCTAATTGTGGAATGACTCAGCCCTAACTTGCCTGAGGACCAGTAGGCCCAAACCAGTAGTGAGAACATGCACATAGGATACTTCCTGAGAGCCAACCTGGGTCTGCCTAAGGGCCTTAGCAACAGCAGCTGATACATGATCTAAGATGACCTGGACCAATGAGAGGCAACCATGTCACACCAGCAGATGCATATTCATCAGACCTTCCCCCATTTTGNGGTGGAGGGTATATAAGGCTTGCTTCTTCCTCAATAAACTGAGCTGCTTGTTCTTCCAACATCCTCCCAGAGACTGTGTCTTTGACCCTGCTCCTGCTCACCCCCTCCCCCAAAGGGAACAGCACAAGACCCTGCCACACCTAATATTTTCTTTCCTCTTTCATTTCAGCTCAGTTAAAGCTCAAGCAGATTTNGATCTAGTCTTCTCTTTTCCCCTTGAGGGAANAAACTGGTTAATGGAAATAGAATTTTCTGGGTNTATNTTAAGTACTAGCTTTTCTGGTGTTCCTACCAAAAAACAAGGAGGTATTTTCTTCCTTCCTTCATTCAAACAATCCTGGTGGGACTTTAAGTGATGACACAAGAGGTTTCNAGGATCCCATAGGCATGCTTCCTATAGGAGGTCATTATGCTCAACTAGGGCAGCCTCACATGCAGTCATTAGTTACTTTCCTTCCACAGGTCCTGCCAGAGAACAGCAACAGTTTCTCTTCCTGGTGAGTTTGCATCTCTGTTTTCTTTCTCATTCATGAAGCGAAAGTTTAAACTGTGATTTCAATTCTCTGAGTTTCAGGTGAAATTTGCTTTTCAGTTTGTTCAGCTCTTCTCTTGGGAGGACAGGAGAACTGACACCTACACTCATCACATAATGGACCAAAACAGAAGGCAGACATTGCTCAGGATGGATGATTCCAGTGAGTTTTTCCTCTCTAACAACAATGCTCAGTTTCCCTCCATCNTCTGCCACATTTCCTCTCTGTTCCAGGATCTTTGAACATACTGTTCATTTGCTCAGAATATTCTCAAAATCTTGACCTAATCTTAACTCTCTATGGTGATATTCCTTACATAGTTAATAATATATGATTCTCTGTATTTGTGGTTTTATGTATCTATATATTTTTATTCTNTCTTTGTATCTATCTATATACCTNTATATCTACATATATGTGTGTGTTCATATGCACATATCACAACATGCCAATTATTTAACCCACGCNTTTATCTCCTATCCAGATTATCATCACATCTGACTTTCCTTACAATTAAATACATCTATCTGATGATAGGCACAAAATAAATTTTCTAATAGTTTTTTCTCTTTGGTTTCCTTTCCTTTCAGTTCAAATCTATAGATGTCTAGGTTTTAAATTATCTCATATTTAGCATATTTATCTAGAGTTACCCTCTTTCAGGGCAAGAGAGTTTAGTATATGCATGCTGGTGATATTCCCCACATGGCCATGCCAATCAAACCTAGGAGTGTTGGAATCACTGGGCTCACAAATAATTCCATCACTTGAGTTTGGCATGGCCAATGATTGGAATAATTTTTTTTCTAAGTTGAATATATGTGTGGTGTGACCTCCCTTCAAAGGTTAATGGTTTTTGCCTCTTTGTTGAACCATCAATAATTTGAGGTATGTATCATTTGTAGATTTAATGCATTAAAATTTCTTTACCATTTAAATATAAGTATGACTGGTTTTCCTCCTGTGTTTAGGTGTTTTTTTCCTCTGGGCAATTTTGAGTTGTAAATATTTCATACTATTCTCTTGGCAAGTCTTAAATGGTAATGATTGAGAGATTTAAANAATGGGAAAAGGATTAACATCAATCAAGATTAAGATAGATAACTCAGTTTCTTCCTTTATTAGCATGGTATATAGGGACAAGTTCTAAAGTGGAGATGTGCTTCCTAATTAAGGCAAGACATTTTTTTCCAGCAAAATATAATGAATTTGCCTCCACTATGTTGTTCTTATGCAATGGCTCTTAAAAAGTAGTTGCTGCAAGACCAAAAGTTGTCTATCACACATGCATCAGATGTTTTGAGACATTATTCTTGAATTTTTG
The DNA here is from genome assembly GCA_001675575.1 of Neotoma lepida. NCBI lineage: Eukaryota > Metazoa > Chordata > Mammalia > Rodentia > Cricetidae > Neotoma > Neotoma lepida. The sequence continues at coordinate 20,331 of LZPO01035812.1, read as the reverse complement.
AGCGATTATTATTTGGTGAGCCCAAAATAGAGATGAACTGTGAACTCAAAGAGGTTTTTTATTCCCCTCTCTCCATTTATTTTTGGTAGCCTGTAAGACATTAAAAATTTATTACTATGAAATTATAACTAAACTCTGTAATTTTAAGATTTCACTTTATAAAATGCTTGAGATATTATGCCATAAATGTCTGTGCCTATTATAAAATGTGTAAGCATGAAATAAAGAAGAATGTTCTACTTGATAATGGTCATATGCTACCCTAAATTATATTGGTGTCAGATGAATTCAGAAAGCAAATCGTTTNGTGTGGTCTGGAGAAAGATCTATAGCAGCAGCCATACTTTCAGTTTCAAATGAAGGAGTTTATTAAGCTTGTNGTAAGCAAAAGTAAAAAGAACAAATAGCAAGTAGCAGTTAGGCAAGAACAGCAGATAAACAGCACAGTATAATCAATTCAAGCACNTAAAACATCCAGCAGGGAGAACTGGAGTAGCTTGATTGAAAGAGCAAACAGAGGTAACATAATCAAATCCAGGCCTTATAAACATCCAGGAGAACTCAACTGGAGAAGCAGCAGCCATGCTGGAGTTCCTGATTGATAGTCTGTCCACTGATGAGCTTCTGCCCTCCTGTTCCTCNAGTAGGTGTTATTAATACCATGGGATAAATGGGAAAATCATAGCAACACCTGTTGGAAATGGTTTACCTTTCAGCTGTTCTCAAGGATACAATGCCTTTAACACCCTTAGCTGCTTTCTGTTTTAAGTGTCTGATATGTCTGATCCTTTATAAAGCTGGAATGGAGACTCATCCTGACAAGAGGCCTTNAAGAACACTGTGAACAAAAATGCTTAGGGCTGACATGAGGTGGGCTACCATGCTTCCATAATCCATTTTCAACAAGCTTCAAAAAAATGACAATTTAGCAATGAAATGTATATTATACTANTTTTGATGTTTTTCCCTATAATTATTTCACAATTTGTTCTTTTTCATCTTTTGTTAGTGTTGTTTATTTCCTATTTGTACCGATGAAAGTCTCAGAGATTGTTGAACCTTCCTTACCTTGATGGACTTTTAATATCCTGTGACATTAAGTTGTGGGTCTTTAGCCTCTCTGCTTAACACGGTATGAATAGACCATAGCTGTGGTAAAAGGCTGAAGGTAACTTGCATCCATTGAAGGAAGTGGATGTTGTAGAAAAGGCTCAATGTTTGCTGCTTCTGGCTTTGATCTGAAACTGAAATAGGATTATTTTTCCAGGTCACTGCAGGTTTTATGTGCGCAATATTATTAACCATAGTGACACTTGATCTTTATGCCATTAGTTTCCATTGAACATCTCTGGACATTTTACAAGTGGAAAATTTCTATTTTGATTTTTAAAATGCCATGTTATAAACTTATGCTTCTATATTCAATTCAAAGNCAGTCTAGCTATGGGAGAGAACAGGAAGAGGGATGCTAAGGAGTGAGGTCTGTGTGATGTGCCACATCCCAACAATCTCAGTCATTGAAGATTCGGGTCTTTCAATTGCCAACANNTTGTCCTGCTTTCTGTTCTTGATTTTTGTTTGTTTGTTTGGTTGGTGTTTTCTTATGTTTTTTCTTTATTTTTCCTTTTGCTTACTAATTAGAAATATTAGTTTCAAATATGCAACAAATAAAGACAAACAAAGGCATAAATAATGAGAAATTCAAATCTATCATTAAAGTGAGAGATAATCTTTTTTGGTTGAAATTCATGTTAAAGTTCATAATATAGAAATTTGGGTCTTTTGATTCTGTATTTATTCCTTGCTTTTCTTTGAACAATACCAAGTCTTGTCTTCATCATTCATTTATAAAATGTTATTAACTGATGTAAGGCTGTACTAGCTGGATTCAGACTCATGCTTAACTCAAACTGCCACCGAAAAAAATAACCAAATGCTATTTTGAACATGCATACTTATGTATAGACTTAACATAGCCTTAATAATTAAAAATTTGCAGTATTACTAAAATCTAAATTCAATTTACACGGAATCTAATTAATTAATGGATGAGGGACAGAGACACTTTTATCTGTGTAGCTAATATTGTTAATGATCTGGTACAAGATAGAACTATCTTGATCTCAGCTCAGTGTCCCTCTTGCTATGTGAATANTGTGGAGTTCCTATCAGCTAGGTCATCAGACACTCAGCATGACCATTCAGTTAGGATTATTTAACTAATCTTTTAAATATCTCTGAAAAACATTGGAAAAATCTCTGAAAAACTGGCTGGACCTAGAGTGACCATCTAGACAAGATCTTGGTAAAAGATTTTGTTTTACAAGCCAGACATTATTTTTGTCTTTGAAGCCTGTGAGAACCTTAGTGACAGTGACTCAACTATGGTATAAAGGCACAGAACAGACATAGAAGTATATAAAAATATGTATGACCATACTTCACATAAACTTTATAGGCAAGATCAGTCATCAGACCAATTAGGATACATGGCTTATATTGTCCAGACCGCTAACCTAGATGTAAACTCATTCACTGTAGTGTGGTGATATTTTATCTGTGTTCACCAATAAAATTTACCTGAGGATCAGAGGAAAAAGCCAGCCACTATACGTAAACAGCAGAAGTCAGACAACAGTTGCACACGCCCTTAATCCTATCACTTGGGAGGCAGGGATCTGTCTGGATCTCTGTGAGTTCAAGGCCACACTGGGAACAGAGCCAGGCCTGGTGGCATATGCCTTAAATTCCAACACNAGTTAACTGTAGAGGTCTGGAGGTCTGTACAGACAGACAGGAAGTGANAGAGCTGGGCAAGTAGAGGAAGTGATGTAGCTGGGCTGAGAGAGCCAATGGGAGAACAGAACAGAAAGGAATATAGGCATAGATATACAGGAAGTCACTCTCTCTCTTTGGAAGCTGTAGAGTTGGTGAAGTGAGGTTAGTATGTGGCTGTTTCGATTCCTCTGATCTCTGTCAGGTTTTCACCCATATATCTGGCTCTGTGTTTTTTATTTAATAAGACTGTTTTAGAAATTCGTCTACACTGTGGTCATCATTAGGAACATGTATCTGTTGACATTGCATTTAAATGTGATTAAAAGTTTAGTTGTTCAAGCCCATAAAGTGCATTTAAGAAGTCACATATGGCTAGCTGGTACCATATTGGAACAGTGCTGATATAGAGTATATCCATGTGGAATGTTTCTTTCATCATAGCTACTTCTGTTTAGCCACACAGATAGTAGATTTCATGTGTAAATGGTTGTCCATTGTTCACATGGATATCTATATCTCACTAGATATATCTCTGTATCTAGCAGAGATTGTAAACTCCAAGAATCATTCCAAGTCCTTCATAAGATACACCAACTCTAGTTTTAGGTTTATCAACTTTTTTTCTTTATTTTTTCTGGTTTTTCCAGACAGGGTTTCTCTGTGTAGCCCTGGCTGTCCTGAAACTCACTCTATAGACTGCTGGCCTTGAACTCACAGAGATCTGCCTGCCTCTGCCTCCTAAATGCTGGGATTAAAGGAGTGCACCACCACCACCACCACCAGGCTAAGAAATATCAAACTTCTCATACATATCTGCCATCCTAATTGTTATATGTGAATAGCAACACCTGTCTAATCTTCCAGAATATGGTTTTGAAAAAGAATTTATTTTCTGAGACAACTGGAAAACAACGCAGGAAGAAGTAAACCATGGTAACAGAAATATGTTAAAGGGAGGCAAATTAGTTTGATGCTTGAGAGAGTAGGAATAGAGAATTGNAATTTCTCATCTTGATTTTACCATTTCCCATAAGTGCTTGGGCCAGATCTTTAATTTTTCATGGGAAAGAAAGGAAGGAAGGAAAGAGAAAGGAAGGAGAAAAGAAGGGAAGGAGGGAAGAAAAAGAAAATCAGTGCTACAAGGCTGTTGTGAACATCAGTGAGATCTTCTTAGGTAGCATGTACTTACAATACTATTAACTCTAAGCTGTTCATAGTAGCCCTCAAGAGACAGTGATTGTTGTTGCTATGCTGATGAGAGAAAGCACTACCATAGGAGGACCAAAGATTTCCTGCCAAAGCAACAGTATCCAAGGATATTACAAAAGCAACCATGGGGGGGAAAAAAAGACAGGCTCAGCACTTGACAAATAAGGAAAGAAAATAGATGTTTTGAGAAGATTGTTAGAAATGGAGACTATGTTTTGTGAGCTCATGGAAACTCTTAATGAATAAGATATGAAAATGGATAAAATGTGAATCTGCTAATGCAAAATATGCAAGACCCCAAATGAAATGAAACATCTAGAAATGTCTGTGTTTCAAGTATTATCTGCATATAATGGATTGCTGCCACTTTCTTTTCTCTATATAAGCTGCTATTGATACTCTCAGGAACCCTGGTGACCTTCAATAAATGAGACACTAGATTTGGGCATCATAATGATACCTTCATTTATTCTTCTTTATTTCCTGAGGCATAAATAACATATGACTATGGATGAAGTCATAAAGTGCACTGAGATCACTCCTAGCTATCTGCTAGTCACCCAGTGGAACAAGCCCAGTTTTCCCACAGCTGAAAATTTTCTGGAACTCAGGGCTTATAATGCTAAAACTCAACACTCCTGAGTCTACTCCATTCTCTTCAGCATGTAACTAAGGTGTACTAGAGGATACTAGGGTTATAAACATCAGGCAATAAGTCTGATGCTAGAATCACCAGTGGATTCATTCTTCATAGAACTATGTCATTCTGTAGTTTTAAAATTCCAAGAAACCTTAGAATTGGCCCCTTCATATGAAAATTTTAGACCACAAAGGTAGGGACATGCTTTTTTCAAATGTAATCTCACGTTAATTTATGAAAAAGTAAAGGTCAACTCACTTACCTGTTATTGCTTCTCTTTCCCTGTTCTTATGTAACAGAATGTGTTTTTGGAAGGGATTACCAAAACACAAATGAGAAAGTATTAATCTACTCCAACCCCATCATGTCACAAAGGGGCAAGTGTTGGAATTCCTGGCCACTCCCCAGCTAAGTAACTTCACATTCGCACTTCGAGCATGTGCAAAGGGAAATCCCGCCTCTTCCTCCCTCCCTCTCTCTCTCTCTTTCTCTCTCTCTCTCTCCACATGCGCCCACGCTCTTTCTCTGTCTCTCTCTTTCTCTGTCTCTCTGTCTCTCTCTGTCTCTCTCTCTTTCCCCCCTACTTTCTAATAAAGCTCTGATACTGGGTTTTGTCGTGCCTCGTGACCTTTTCTCGCACGGTAACTGCAGCGCTGCAAAGCAAAATACTAACAGCAAGAGAGACTGCAATACACCACTCCCTGCTACTCAGAAGCATGGTATCAGCATGTCTGATGCTGCAAGGAACACAGGTAGTGATAGAATCCCTTGAATTTCATTTAGTTTCTGAGTTATGATCTCAGTAGAGAAAACTGAATACCTGGTAGGGGGTTGTTTACACCTTATTCCA
>LZPO01035811.1:2289-19989 GCA_001675575.1 Neotoma lepida | reverse complement strand
ACACATTTGTCCACTGCTTATTTTAAGCAACAAAGATTGTAAATAAAGCTTAGTGAGAGGAATAGTGTTTGGAAGCTGGAATGTCCAAAGACAAAGGACCAGGGGACAAAAGGAGAGGTGGTGTCTATAAGTAGGTCACTACTGACCTGTGAGAGAGCAGCTTCAACAGGCAAACCCTCCCCAGGACAAACGGTGAGAATTTTAGGTGCACTCTAGGAATGGGAGGCCAATGNGTCACCCTAGCAAGGCTGAGAGTAAACACCTGNACAGGTGGCAGTGAGGAGGTAGATGATGGGGTCACAGAGAACAGTGAATGTTGTTCTGGGATAGGAAGGATTTGACCATGCTCTGTTTGTTTGTTGTTTTGTTTGGGGGAAAGAGGTAGAATAAGGACCAATTAGAAGGTGCCAACTGAGGAGTGATGGTTCCTAGAACAAGGAAAGCCAGATGAGGGTGAAGGGCAGGACCAGGATGCAGGCAGAGGCAAGAAAGGCCAGGGAAGTGCCTTCCTGACACAGTGCAGGAAGCACGGGACTACTTCAGGTACACATGAAGGATATTAACTAACTTGACTTTATTAGTAAATTCTGAGAGTCCCAAACTTATATTTTTATAAACCCTTAATACAAGAGTTTCCAAGTATTCCTCTGTACTGAAATCACCCAAGATCTTAAAAAATAATGATGCTTGGAGATTATGATTTGATTGGCTGGGTGGTACACTATATTTTAGAATGTTAACATTCCTTAGGTGATGTTATTGTGTGGAGTTTGGGAGCCTTGACCTAACTGTTTAGGCAGCTTAGTGCAGACTTCATCTTTGGAATTGGGTTTACTTCAGCCAGAAGCCCGGGGAACTTTACTGTTAGGAGGAAGAAGTAGGATATATGCAACCCCTGGAGCTGCCTGGGATTTTTGAGGGAGGAACCCAAATTTAAATGGAGCCCAAATACAGCAGTACCACCTATGAGTGAAGTCACTGAGGTCTCAGAGTGAAGCAGTAATGGTTAAGTGATGTGGAGGATGGGAGAGCCAGGTAGAGGAGAGAGTACAGGAGGGACAACTAACACTGAAGACCTTTGAAAAAGCCATATGGAAATCTACTACTATAGGAGTTTCCTAAAATTTATACATATATATGCATGTATACAAAATGGTGTGTGTGTGTGTGTGTGTGTGTGTGTGTGTGTGTGTGTATTGCTTTTTTGAGACAGGGTTTAACTATAAGCTTCTGTCTGCCCTAGAACTCACTATGTAGACCAGGCTGACCTCAAACTCAGATCCACCTGCTACTGTCTCCCAAGTGTTGGGATTAAAAGCATGTACCAGTCTGCCCAGCTAAAATGGGTTTAAATGGAATTATCCTATAATGGTGGTGGTAGAAAGTGAGAACCATGCTTCTACCAGATACCATAGGCTACCGAATGAAAATCCCAGTGCCAGGTATGGATTCCCTCTTTTTGACCTGTTAATTAGACANTCCCCTTAAATCCTCCACCAGACATTTCATGCTATTGCTACTGCTCTTGATTGCCCTTCAGTATTTGATAGTAAGAACCGATGGCTGAGCACACTACATACTTGAGTCATAGCAGATGGAGAAAGCAAGCTGGTACCAACCTAGAAGCTTCATTCCCACTGGCTANCTTCCACAGAGCTGGAAGGTACTATGCACACCAGCAGAGCAGAAAAGTAATTATCTTACCTAGGTGTGAACTCTGAAATCTACAAATAATGACTGGCCTGGCGATATGTAATAGTGGCACAAATGTTTTGGGAGTAACCAACCAATTTGATTTAAGGCCTGCTCTGCAAGATGGAACCCTTGTCTGGCACCTTTAACTGGACCAAGTACTCATGACCTATTAGGTCACAGGCATTAGGGGAGAACCTACTANTATTATTCTGCTGAACTGGCATAGTATAAAACTCCACCCCTAAGTGCTTATCATAACCACAGAGTAGTACATCTCTCAACCCTCATCAGAGAATCTTCTGTTTGTACTGGGTGGCAGATGGAGAATAAGAGACTGTGGAAGATAGGCTTTAAATGAGACATCTATATCATACCCTCCCCCACCCAAGGCTCGAGGATCATCTCTGAAGAGGGATGAGTCAAAATGTTTTCCAGATACATCAGGGCCTTTTTACACATGAGCTCGAAGTGCCTGTGACTGCATGCATTGGACCTGCACAAGATCATGTCAGACAAAATTCCAGCATGGATGGNTGAGGAGCTTATGAGATCCTACCTCTAGCAGAGACACTATTGTAATTGATGGCCACTGAGGGAGAAAGCGTCTGTTTTCTTCCAGGATACAGCCTCTGAGAGGTCTCGGTGCTTCTGTAGATGGTCCTACACTCATACACGTACTGGCAGCACAGTGGGATTTTGTTTTTTGTGTTCTCAGAATGAGCTCATGAAATTGGGTGGGAAAAGTCATGGAGGGATGAGTTGGAGGGAAGAGAGAGTGAGGGGAGTCTTTCATTGATACACATATATAATATACATGTACAAAAAAGTATACAATGTATTACACTTTTGCATGTATACATTGTAGAGAAGTGTGCAATTGCAATGCGTTATCACATGTTTGCAGGTACACATTGTGGAGAAGTATGCTATGTGTTATCACACATTTACATATAGACATTGTGGTATGAGTTTGTAAGATCTAGTTTTAAAATGGTATTTGACACACACTCATGTCCACTCCTGAATCATATGTCTGGGAACACATAGCTTAGCATCAGCAGAATGACCCACAGGTTCTGTGTTATAAGGGCATAGNTGCTTTGGTGGTTCCTATCCTTCCCTAGTTTTGTGGTCCACTGGCGAAGTCTTCAACACCTGGNAGTTAACATATCTGCATAAACCAGAACAGCTGTCCAAAAGGCTGGGGAAAGGAATGTTTTATTTTCATGTGATTTTTCACCTTTTACTGTTTGGGGCCAACTGATGCTTCCTGTTTCCTTACCCAGGAAGTTTCTTGAAAGAGATGGTAGCTAAAGGCAGGTGTGGTGGTGCCTGACTATAGTCCAAGCACTCTTCAGGTAGNGATAGGAAGTTGAGGAGTTCAAAGCCCACCTTGGCAACTCACTAGTTCAAAGCAAGACTGGGCCACAGGAGGCCCTTTCACAAAATGTGGAGGGTGGGGTGAAAAGGAGAGGAGAAGCGGGGGGGGGCAGAAACAGGGTTAGAGAGAATGAGAAGGGCTAGCTGAAAGGCAAGGTTGCAAACTCCTGTTTGGTTGTGTGGAGAACCCTGATTTTTCTCATCCTCCCATCCTCCCTCCTATTACCTTTCTTCTCCCAATTCTGGTATTGTTCTACTTATGGAAAAAAAAATCAACTTCTCCAAAATTTGCCTCCCAACTAGCTAGCATTCTAGGTCTGTGCTACCCCCTGAACTTTATGTGATTTTTTGTTTGTTTGTTTGTTTTTTTAAATAACCTTTCAGGTTTTCTTATCACTGGAGAACATTAAACTCCCAAGGGTCACGTGATCACAGGCATCTCCCTGTACCTGCTAATTTGCCTCTTAACTAGCAGGGTGTTCCTTGCCCTCCTTCTCCTCCCCTCCTCCTCTCAAAGTCTGCTCAAGCTGTCTGGAGGAAGGTTCTGGCAGGAGGCCAGGAACACCAGGGAGCTGGAGGCTGAAGGACAAACTATTGTTAAATTCTGCATGACAAAATTCCCAATTGAATTCAATCTGAGGAATATTTAGGACCCCACAGAGTTTCAGATTGAATTGAGTCTTCTCTCTTCTACCAAGCAAGGTGACTTGTAGAGATCAAAAGTCAACTCCATGGAATGCCTTTGTTTTTNTAAATGGTTGGTGGATGAATTTGGTTCATTAACTGTGAAGGTTCCATTAAAAATTCTCAGAACCAAGGCAGTTTCTAAGAGTGATTAATTCCTGATATCCTGATATGTATTTTATAGGGTGCTGCTTATTTGNTTTAAACACCCACCTCCCCAATTTTCAAATCTGCACANGAGTTAACAGCCAACGGTACACTGACCACAAACATTTGCTTGNATTACCTCCCAGACAATGTGGAAGGGAAGAGGTTGGTTCTAATTCTACAAGGAAAAGAGGATCCAGAGACTTTCAGAAGGTTCTAGAAGATAGAAAGCTGGTAAACCAAAGTCAAAATGACAGCCCAGAGTGAACATAAGAAAAATGACCTGGGGAGTCTGAATTAGCAATGGAGCCACAGGCAAGCTGCAAAGCAAGACAGTTAGAGGATCACGGGCAGAGGAAGAATACAAAGGGCTGGGTTTGTTTTAAGGAAGGAGCAGATTGGGAAGTTAAATGCCATCCTCATCACCCNCCATTATATTCCATAATCAAACTTAGAAGGACAATCTAAGAAATTCATGAGTCTTTAGTGATGATAACTCCCACAGCAAAACCTTCTGGCAAGCATCTGTTCTGGCAGTCTGTGATGGACAGGCAAACATGCAACCTGCTTACNTTGCTACCTGTGGGCTGCCCGAGACCCTCCAATAAAACCTGACGCTGCTTGTTGTTTCATTATATTGATAGACCCCTGATTCAGGGTACTACCTTCTCGGGAGGGCGCCCCAAGAACCCAGACTCCAGTCCAGTTGATGCAAACAGCAAGAGGGTTTATTCCGGCAATTGTATAATCGGGCGTCTCTGCTCCACAGAGCAAGAGAAGCCCTGAACTGCAATCACACACAGTTTTTGAAGGCAAAAAACACAAAATTACAGTTTTCATACAGATTCATTTTTGATTGGTTCGTGTCTAGGGACTTTCCACAAAGATATGACTTAATCATAGGGTGGGTGCTCATTACCATGGAGACTAGAGTTGGGACATTCCAGGGTCAAGTNATCATTATCACCTGAATGTCTTGTGACATTTGGTGGTCAAGCAATTGAGGTTTTTCCAAGAACTTTTAGGGGGTTTACACACACACACAAAGGTCACAGTGACTTTTCCCCNGAACACCTGTAATTATCCTAACTANAGTTAAGCAATTATCTTTTTACCAGAAACCTCCAATTGTGGTTGAGCAACGGTTGGGCAGCATATCTTAACAGAAATCTTGACTGTGGTTAAACAGTAGTTTAGCAATTCTGCTCTAGCTTTAGTTTCTCACTCCCAAGGGGGGGTTTCAGGCCTAAAGAGTATGGGGGTTTCAGGCCTTAAAAAAAGTCAAGGTCTTACAATATGATCTAATTCTTTTGTCTTGATGTTGTTTTCATGTGTGAATTTATCCGTTTTCTCCTCTTGTTTGTAAGAGTGAACAAGCNCATCATGATACTTAATGGCACGCTATANAGAATTACAAAGAAACCCTAACTGCTACATGCAGTAAAAGGGATGACTCTGAAATATAATATTGAGTCAAGGAAGCTAGACACAAAAGTGCTTATGACTTAGTTTCTTTAAATGTTCAAAGACATCAAGCCTAGTTTGTAAGGATGCAAGTCAGGATAGTTACTGACTCTAGAGAGGAGAGAAGACGGAGGTTTGAGGGATGGGGGTCCTGGTCTATATCTTAATCTGATCTGTGATCCCCACACTGGGTGTATTTACTTTCTGAAAGCTCCTTCATTTGCTCACTCTTGGTTTGTGTGCTTTCGCATATGTGTACTATGTTTAAAACAAAGGATATTTTTCAGTCAAAAGGTTAAATAAAGATGGCTTCCTTAGGAAGCCAGGCATGGTGTGGCAGTGCTCACCTATAATTCTAGCATTTGGGNGTGGNGGNGGAAGGAAGAGGAGTTCAAAACCAGCCTAATCTACAGAGGGATTTTACAGTCAGCCTGAGCAACAAGAACAAAACAAAAATATTAAATAAATAAGACTTTGGGTTATTATTTCAATTTTATAAACACAGCTAATAGAAGTTCTTAGACCTACCAGAATGGAGAGATTATATAAATGAAACATGTTCCTCCGTCAGAGACATTGGACAAACAATTTAAAATGGATAAATAATTGGTATTTNTTTTAAAATCTTTCAAAGGTTTGAAACTGAAACAGTAAAGAATTTTCATATTGAGGGATAGAAATGAGGGAGCAAGAAACAAGAGAGAATGTTCATCCCTTACCCCTCTGTGCCATTACCATTCAAAAGAAAAAGGCAAATGTGGTAAGAAGCTCTATTTCTGCCTCTAACTATAGCCACTGCTTCTTCCATGCCTGCCACCACTGAGGTGCCAAATTGAATAGTCTGTCTTCCTTATCTCAATTAAATCTTCACACCTCATATTATTCTCCACGTTTATTAAGAAGGTGCTTATTAACCCGGTCCTAATGATAAGGGAGTTAAGCATCAAGACTCCCGATTATAATAAAGAGGATAAAACATTCTTCAGGAAAAAGTTTTCAGTGAGCCAGAGTGTGTTTCTCATGGTCTTAAGCAAGTTTGCATTTGAATTCGCCAGCAGCCAGGGTGCATCGGGAAGGGGTGTGTTCATGGTGTTTGTTTAAAAAACTTATTACACTTTATTAATTGTGTTTCTCTCTCTCTCTCTCTCTCTCTCTCTCTCTCTCTGTGTGTGTGTGTGTGTGTGTGTGTGTGTGTGTACCCTCCTTCCACCATGTTGGTCCCAGGGATAGCGCTCAGGCTGTGAAGCTCGGTAACAAGCACCTTTACCTGTTGAGATGATACTCTGGCCTCCTCATTATGTTTTGGATCTCATTCCCCATTTAGAAACTGGGAGAGATCATCATTATTGCCCAGCAATAAATCCTAAAAGGAATGCTGACTATTAATANTGCTGCAGTGTGTGCAAGACACTGTAATTACGGCATCCCCAAACCATAATAAAGCTAATGTACAAGTGCTTCNTCTTGTCGACCCACTGTCAAAGCTAAGGGCATGAGGATATAACATGATGCAAGGAAGTGATCTCTGCAGGAAATGCAGATGGTGTATTGATTTCCNGAGCTCTGCCTCAGCATCTCCTAACCGCTGCTNTTTCTAAACCTAATTCTGCTAAATGTTACTGGTTCCACCATCAAAAATGAACTTGTCAACTTATCTTGGGATATNTAGCAAACTGTATACTGGGTTGTACAGATCCAAAGTTTTATATTAAAGATTCATAGGAAATAAGGGTAATTCATTTCATTTGAGTCAGTATGTCTCTATTTTATTTGGTGGCTGGACTATTTTCCAAGCATCCCTCACTACCCTTAACAGAAGCCAGATTTTAAGCATCATTACTTTATCTCCATATATGACAGAACTTGTGGAAAATGAATGTACCAGTCATTAGCAGATCCTGCCCCAGTAAATCCTATACACCAGNCTTTTCAAATATACACAAGACCTGGACAATGGAAAATTCACAATTAAATTTTGTGAATCACCTGTAGTGCCCACATTCTCTGGTATTGTTTATACATTTTGGCTCATGTGTTTTGGAATCGAGATATGTAAAAGGCAAAGTGTGCACTGTTATAAAACAATGTAGAAGTCTGGCAAATTCGTTCCTAGACAGAGTACCCCCCGGCCAACATCTACAAGGGAGTGAACTGCAGCAGTGTCTCTGCACTTGAGTTACACTCCCTCCCCACAACACACACCTCCCAAGTGCAGGGCTCTCTGCGTTTTGAGCCTATCCAGTCATTTCAAGCTTGTTCCCATTCAGTTCTTTCCCATAAATCACAGTAGAGACGATTTGACTTTGTGGCATTTAAAGGGCGGCTATCAGACCTAACCACTGAAATTATGAAAGATGCAGATGGCCCTCGGCTGGCATCTACCTCCGAGATCAACTGCTCCCCGAAGAGCCTGGTTAATGAAGTTCTTNGCCTTAGTACCCACACTCAGCTGAGTGAGGAGACTCCCAGGGAAAGTTTGGTGTTTCATTTATATATCACAGAACGTTTGTCAAGTATAAATATTCGTATAGTTGGTATTCTGCTGAGTTCTTTAGGACAATAATTAATCAATACATTCTGAGAGTGAAACCATGGCATTGGTGATGGTCGAGTTTCAGTTTGGTGGAGCCTGGGGGCCTTACTCTGATTGATTTCAGAGGACTGGCCTGTTGTCTTCATGAAGGTGAACAAGAGGGGACACCACCCTTTAGAATCAGAAGTTGGTCTGTCAGACAAACATTCTTCTCCTTATAGGCTTTGAGAGGAGTGTTATGCCACACCTTTTGAAAAGGCATTAATAGCCTAGGCTTCAATCCAAGATCCTACAGTCTGACTCACAGGTAGTTCCTGTTTGTAGAATCAAAGGCAAACCATGATCAATGAACACAACAATATGTCTGGCCTTCACTCGGTGTGATAAACAAGAGAGCAGTAATCAACAGAGGTACATTAATGCAAGATATTAGATTAAGTGACTCAGGCTGACCATTCTGGTTCAGTGAAGAAAGGAAGTTTAGAATCGCCATTACTTTGGCACAAAGAGGAATTTTTGGGAGCTCTTTCTTCAGTACTTAAGAGAGTTTTAAAAATATTTATGTGTTTGTGTGTGCACGTCTGTGAGGATATGTGTGTGTTTGATGTATGTGCAGGGGTCTACCTGCCACAGCATGTGTGTGGTGGTCAGAGACTACTTTGTGGTGTCAATTCTCTCCTACGTTTAAGAGTTCTAGGGAATCAAACTCAGAGAGCCTAACTTGTGTGGCTAATATCTTTTCTTTCAAACCAGGCCTCTGGTCCCAGTAAGAGAATTTTTATTGTTGTTGTCTCTATTGCAAATAAATTTTTTTCACATAATATATTCTGATCATGGTATCCCCTCCCCCAGCTCCTCCCAGACTCTCCTCCTCATCCACTCAACTCCATGTCTTCTTTCTTCTCCACATAAAACAAACAGGCATACAAAAAAGCAAATAAACTTTAAGTTAAAAAATAATAACACAGCCCGGGCTACCAAGTGAGTTCTGGGAAAGGCACAAAGCTACACAGAGAAACCCTGTCTCAAAAAATATATATATGTAATAATAATAATAATAACAAAGAAAGCACAATCAACACATGCACACACACACAGTAAGAGAATTTTGAAGGTTTTTATCTTATAGATTCTAGGAAGAGCAGGCCTGAAAATCACCAAGTATAGGAAACATAACATGAAGTAATTTACCAATCATCTGGGAAAATGCATGTTTCTTTACTTCCTCCCAGAGAAGGTCTAGCAGTGGGTAAGCCTCTTCACACATAAACCAAAAGTTGTTTCCAGAAATTCACTAGAATCCCTGCTCCCCACAAAAGCATGTGAGCCTATGGAACGCCTTGAAGTTGAATGGTTGTAAGTGACATCTTCTGTACTATACAGGTGTTGGGCATCCCTGGGTGGGGAAGGAGGGAAGGAGTGTCTTGAGAAAGAAACAAAGGTAGGAAGCAGGATGCTACACAGCTACAGACCGTAAGTCAAACAACAAGAAGGCAGACACTCGCCAGCCCTGGCTAGACAGAACAACCTCTCTTTAAACTGACAAATTGAATGGAATAAGCCCCCCCCCCTTATCAACCTAAGCTCCTCATCTAAACTATAGGATGCAACTTAGGATTTTCTTAATCCTCCCAAGGGTGGTTGGCATCCTTCTACATGCATAGAAGTAAGGGGGAACACAGGATCGGAGGGCTTGAGCTAACGTGTTGAACCTGGGATGGGAGCGACTGTGAAAACACCAGAACCAAACCCGAAGCACCATGACTGTAGCTAAAACGTTTTCTGGCTAAAAGTTTCCTGTCCTTGCTGCTTCACCTGGTGACATCTCAGGATGATTATACTAAGTCACAAAGAAGGCTGACCGAATGAATAGTCATTTCATTTAAAATATCGTGAGGACAGAGATGAAAAGAAAACCAAATTTCTACCTCTGAAAATAGAACAGAGGCCATGTGAAGGTCTGAGATGGTCCTTCAGCCATTCCCTGTGTAAGCTAGTGGGAAACTCCAAAACATGCTAGTTTGGGGAAAAAAAAGAAAATATATAAATCATCTGGTTATCCTGTCATTCTGGAGAAATCCACAGTACAAATACATGTTCAAATGAAGGTCCTCTGAGATTTAGAGAGAGTGTGTACTGAATTTTCCCAGTAAGGCTTCCTCTGAGTGAAACTGGAAATATCAGTAGGCATAGTCTTTTTTAACTTCTGGTTACCACAGAATTTGACCCAGTCTCATTTCCACAGAACCTAGTTTTCAGAGCCCAGTCTTGCCCTCCCTCCCTCCCCAACTCCCTGCCTCCCTCCCTTCTTTCCTTCCTATTTAAAAATGGAATTGTCTCTTCTTTGAATAACAAACTTTAGTTGTTTTACTTCTCCAAAGACTTGGCATTTTTTCATTAGGAATTCGACTTGAGGAAAGCCTCTTCATCACATCTCAAACCTCTGGGGCACGACAGCTAAACATCTGGTAGTCAGCAAAAGGACTTGATCCTGAAATTTCTCAGTTTTTTTAGGAAGGTTGCTNCTTCCACATTACCACNTAGGAGTAATTTACTGAAACATTATTCAGTTTCTACGTGTATTATCTGTAGAGTTGGATATATTTTTAAATGTCTGTAGGAATGCCACTGCCTATCACAATATTAAGTATTCATTTTCCTAAAANTTGATGATAAAATTGCCTATGCCAACTTGAATATTTACAAATGCTTAGCATATAACATGTGGCTTAATGGTAGTGAGCTCATTTGTTTATAATAATGTACCATATTCATTTGTATTTATATAAGGTGTGTGTGTGAGAGAGAGAGAATTTATATGCTGGATGTTCCCTATGTGTACATATATATGAACATATATACATATGCGTACAAGTTTATTAGATGTTTTGCAGATATATTTAATTTTTTTCCATATGTAAGTAGCCACTACTCTGATGCTCATGGCTCATATTTTCAACACATATTATGTATCAGACCATGATTAAATATATAGCTACCTAAATGGAACTGAATGGATAATCAAACTAGTGACTTAGTTTTGTTCTTACATGTCACTTCAGGAACCAGAACCATGTTAGCAGGTGTCACTATGTGAGGCAGTGAGCTATGGTGGTTCATGAGTAGTGTTGATGTGAGATTGCTTTGTAAACAAACATTGCAGTTGAAATACTATAATCATAAACAATCTATTATTTTATAGTACTATAATCATAAAATTATAATAGACCCTAGATTAATAATAGCTAATGCTAGGAACTCATTAGCTGAGGGATACATTCTTAGTTTAACATATCAATTATAGGCTGAAATCATTTTCCTTGTATTAGACAGCATTGAAAGAGCAGATGTAACAAAATGTAAACAAGTTGATGGATTTTTTTTAGTATTGGAATATTGTCATTCATTNGAATATAAAGATACATTATTATTATAAGAAGTATGTTATATTGTGTTATTGATTATCATATTTAATAGTTAGATATTGTTGTGGGATAGATTTGTTATCTGAATAGCCAAATAAAGACTTAAATATAGATTATGAAAATTCTAACACTAAAACTGGATTGATTCTTTTGCTTNNCACGTGGCTAACAGTTTCCTAGAGAATATTTATGTTGAGATAGTTGTGTCTCATGCAGTTTAGACGCCATCACCATGAGAATCACAGAGAAGGACAAATAGTTCCATTTTTCTCTCTAGAGAAGTACCAGCATTGATTTGTTTTGATTGCTGCCTGGGTAGAGCAAACAGAGTCATTTTAATAGAAAAACTATCTTTGCTTATTTTGTATGTACAACCTGTATGTTAGCCTGAGATATATCTGTGGAATTTACAATGTAGAAGATCATTTTTTGTGTGATCTGAAAAGCAAGGTGGGACTTCCTTTTCTTTTCCACTAGAAAAGNTTTACAGGAGAATTACAATTCAACAATTCACCAGGAGTTAACGGTTATTGAGCCTCTTGTGAGTGTGTGGTACAAAACTGAGTGTTTCAAAAAACATATCTTTTAAATATCCATGTTGCAAAAATGCACTAGATGCACTGTCAGGATTGAAAAACCCTTTGAATGGGAAATGCCGTTCTATAACATTGCAGTGTATTTGTACTTGATGTTAAATTAAAATCTGTATGGAGACTGGTACATGTGTTCTCTTTACAAAGCTTCTAAGATGTAGCAAATATGATACATCCTCAAGATAAGTCTCCATGTGCCATATTCAGGTGGAGATGTAGCTGTTAAATACTCTAGTTTGTAGGAAGTAGTACCAGGTTATTTAAGAAAAAAGAATACATAAGGACAGCTTCATTTATTCATTTTCACATATTTATTGAGCTCCTGATACTGTGAGTGAAATAAAGCTCTGTTGGGGAGCAGAGGCAGGTGGATCTCTGTGAGTTCGAGGCCAGCCTGGTCTACAGAGCAAGTTCCAGGACAGCCAGGGCTACACAGAGAAAAGAAAAAAAGATAAGAAGAAGTAAAGCTCTAGAGTGAGTAGAGTTATACAGAAGCAGACAGACCAGNCACTGCCTACATCTGTGAAATTTCATTTCTAATAGACAAGCAAGGCAAGCNATATTAAAGGAAACACACTCTCTTGGTGTGATGGGGTTGCAGAGTGAAGTGGAAGCATGAATTGAGATGGAGTAGTCAGGGGCAGCCTCTGACGTGATCCTATTTGAAAGACACCCAAGTACCTAAGGGAGGAGTGTTCTGTGCAGAGAGCATGCACAAAGGCATGNAAGCAAGCATGGCGTGGGTAGACCATCCAGGGATGGTGTTGCTTGATCGGTGTGAGCAATGCTAGCAGTCCAGCAGCTGTGTTTCCCTGGGAGATTTTAAGTTGATTGTTTCTATGCACAGATGCAATCATTCCCGCAACATTCCCCAAAGGTGGGGAACTAAGACTACAAATTTACCTCATATTTTTCCTTCCTTATGAGACATTCACTCANACGTACACAGATCTTTCCTAGGTGTAGAGAGCCCTCATCCCAGGCCACAGTTGTTAGGGGCAGTCCTTTGAGCATCTCATGCGTTGTTTGCATTCATCTCACTGATTTCTTTGTACTTTTCTTTACGTTAACAGNTAACTGCNTAACCGTCCTTCATTACATACATGGTTTACTAACCACTGAAACGATGGTGTCTAATCATGTGAAGCTTGAGAAATTTTCCTCTCAGGAGGTTTATCAGGAAGGAGATACTTCCTCAGAGTTAGAGAATGGAAACTGTTTATTGTGTCTCTCATGTTTCCAGAATAGGCAACACTGACCTGAAATCCTTAGACATCTCAGAGTAGATTTTGCAGTTTCCCTCTTGTTGCTGTGAGGGCACAGGTGTTCTGTCTTGAGTGCTTTATCATATTCTCATTTTCATGTGAGTCTGGCATGTGCTGGATATAGAGGAAAATCTGTAAAATGTGGTGGACAGAGCCTTTTGTAGATCAAAATCCACGACCCAAACTCACATAAACATANGGCATGGGATCCTATTCCCAGTAACAGTAATTTCTCCATNAGTCTAATAGACATGTTCTATTCACCATTTTCCGCAATGAAGATAACCTACTACCGTAAAAGATCAAAGAGNGTCTGTATTATCTGAGCAGAATATTGGAGCCAANNTTGACTAGAAGTCATGCTTTGGAGACAAGGACACCCCTGCCATATTTTCTTAATTGTCATTGCATCTGGCNATGAGGGTCGGGAACATCNCACCTGACTGTGAGAGTTGAGAANATCTCATCTGGCTGTGAGAGTCAAGAACATCGTATCCGTATTAGGAACTGTTTAGTGAAGCAGGTCTGCCCTTTAATTCTCTATAGAAGTGCTAGTGTTAGAGTGAAAATGAACTCTACCTAGTCACTCTTATTTAAATCAAAAGTAAACTAATGTCAACTTCTAGGAACATTATGTGTGTGGATAATAAGTTCTGCCAGAGTTGNCACTGGTCCTTTTGAGCCATCTAACAAAAAGGAAATTAGGAAGGCCCCCAAGTGTCTAGAGATGATTTTTCCATAGGAATGAAAACTGGGTGGCTGAATGCCAAAAAGCTGAAGAGAGTTCCCATCTTGGAAGTCAAGTAAATATTGCATTTCTGAAAGTATTTTAGAAAAGAGGCTTGCTTGCAAACAGAAATGTTCACGGGGTCAGACTTCCATTGCTTATTTAANAAATATATAGGTGCTGTCTCTGCAACCTAGAGAGTCTTAAACATGAAAAATGCATATTAAGTAGACAGCCATCAAGTTTTCAAATCAATATATTCTCTACAGTTTTGCATGCAATACTCAATGGTCCTTCCAAGTCAGTCTTTGTATTTTTCCCCTTTGTCTTAGAGACTGGATACAATGCAACATGTCCTACTGTGTAAAACAACTGTGTGACAAGAGTTCATAGTAACAATCGGTCCTCGTGTCAGTGCTGCAGTGGGAAGAGAGGTGACAAGCTGCTAACATATGGCCTCTCTGGAGGAGGCTACAGCTGCCTTCCTCAGCTCTTCCCAGGCTGAAGGGCAAGCCAGGTGTGATCNGGTACTTGGATTTCCCAATAAGATCCAGGAATCCTGTGTTGAATAAGAATTATCTGAATTTTAAAATAAAAGTAAAAGAATAGACCTCTATTGCTTAACAAAATGTGCTTTAGTTCAAACGTTTCTTGTTATTTCCANTTTTTTACTCTGGGTGGCATGTCTATAGGAGGAACTAGGTTTTAATTCAGCCATTTTCTTCCTTTGTTTAAAGACTTCAAGTCAGTCCCCACAATTCCAGACTTTCACATATCTCTGGGGTATGGGCATGTGTCACTGTAGGTCATCAGTTACAAGAAATGTACTTCTCTAGAGAAGGATGTTCATCATGAAGGAGGCTGTGCATGGTTAGGGGCAAGGAGTAGAAANGGAATCACTCTCCTTTGCTCTTCATTTTACTGTGAACCTAAAACTGTTGTTCATAAAAATTTATAATGAAGAAGAGATGGCTCAGTGGTTAAGGGCACTGACTGCTCTTCCAGAGGACCTGGATTTGATTCCCAGCATCCACATGGTGGCTCACAACCATCTGTAGCTCTTTTCTCAGGGGATCCAACACCTTCTGCTGGTCTCCTTGGGTATCAGGCACACACATGGTCCATAGATGTATGTGCAGGTCAAACATTCATAAATATACATATACATATATATATAAACTATATATATATTGTGTGTTATACTTATATATATTAAAATGCCAATTTTTAAAAAAATGAAACCAATATGCAAAATGAGTTACATGATTTCAAAGCACACAAAACAGTACTGTATGCTATTATGAATACAGCCCCAAGTGGGGAAAACACAAAAACCTATACTAAAGTTAACATAATTAGTTGAAAATCCTGCTTAACCCTAGGTAGAAGAGGGATAAGTATGAGATGAAAGTTAATCTAGATGCATATCTGCAACCATATTTTATTTGAAAAAAAAAACTCTGATATAATCTTGACAGCATATGTACTTTGGATGCCTCAGTAGGGAACACTTAGATTTCTCATTGTTTCTCCATGATAGTGTTCATAGGGTTTAAAGTAGTGAACACCAAACACTAGGCAGAGACAATAGAACACAGTAGAGGGGAAGGAAGGATTATAGGAGCCAGAGGCATCAAGGACACCACAATTACACAGCCCACAGAACCAACTAAGCAGGGTTCATAGAGGCTCATAGAGACTGAAATGACAATCGCAGACCCTGTATGGGTCTGAGCCTAGGTCCTCTGCATATACTTTATGGTTGTGTAGCTTGGTGTCCTTGTGGGACTCCTAACAGTGGGAGTAGGGGTGTCTCTGATTCTTTTGTCTGCTCTTGAGACCCTTTTCCTCCCACTGGGTTGCCTTGTTCAGCCTTGATATGAGGGTTTGTGCCTTGTCTTATTGTAACTTGTTATGCCATATTCAGTTGATAGTCCTGAGAGACCTGCTCTTTTTTTTCTGTAGGGAAACAGAAGAAGGGTGGATCTGGGGGAGATAAGAGGTCCTAGGAGGACTGGGAGGAGTGGAAGAAGAGGGGAGGCTGCGGTCAGGATGTAATGTAGGAGAGAAGAAGAAAAGAAATAGTTAACACAAATGAGACTACAAAAACATGACTGCAGTAGATTATTTTCGTTATTCCTACACACTAGCCCTGATACTGCTCTTTGTCCAGTGGTGTCTGCATGTGAAGGGCTTTTATAGTTGGCTCTTTCTGGGGCTGTACATGCTCAGTAGCCTCAGGATCTCTCTGGTGCTGAGCACAGTGGTTTCATCTGCCCTGTCTCCATCCAATGCTGTACACTTCACATCAGAATTTTGTTCCCCAAGATGTTTCTCCTGGAAGTGTCTCTTTGTCCCCATGATGTCCCTACAAGTTTTTGCTGTTCTTTGCTTAGCATGACCAGCTGGAGTGCAATGTATACAGTGTACACTCAAGCCACAACCTTCAAAAGCAGGATTGCTGGATTCCATTGTATCCACTGTTTGCTCAGGCAAGGCATTCTCTTGGGAGGGGTTCATGGCAGAACCCACACCTCCCTACTTTCTTCCTGAGCTAGTGGACATCACTGGCTTCTGTATCTTCTCACAGGGACAGAAATCCTGTCTTGCCACATACAGGTATTGTGAGAACCTGAAGGAAGGGCAATTTTAGGATGAAGTGTTTATTCTACTAAATCAGTAAAGGATTTTCTAATCAAATGAGATTAAATATATTGTTTATATTCCCAAATTAGTATTCANTCCATGTGATGCTTTCATTGAGGGAGGCTGTAAGACAACACCTCCNAATATTCTGCTAATATGTGAGCAGTTGGGCTTTGACGGNCACCTGTAATTNATAGANTCTAGTTTTCATTTTATTTGTTGCTTTCCCCAAATATGAATATATATAAAGTTCTAATGAAGTAGTAATTGTGTTGATTGTATATTAACAATTGTGGGAAATAGGTTTTAAAATTTCTTCTTAAATTTAGATTTTGATGAAAATTATANGTAGAAGGGAGAGTCTGAGATCCCAAAGACCTCAGCAGCAAGGAATCNAGGGGTTTAGAATTTACTAAGAATGGCAAAGCCAGCACAGACCGATTATTTTTATTTTAGTTCAACCTGGCCATAAGTAGAAGAGTTCATCCTAGAATAACCATTGTCTTCTGTGCCTCTGTCATCTTTCAAGTAAGGCAGTTGACATTCCTCCTAGCAGGCTCAGGCAGTCTAGAGATGAAGACCTACAGCCTGTCCCATTATAATTCTCTTCTAGGTCTTAGATTCATGGTACGCAGTAGCCCCGATGAAAGCCTCAGACAGGAGCCTTTGGGGCTGAGGACTCATTCTGTCAGATTTTAAGAAGAAAATGCCAGACTTCTTGGTTTTCAAATCAGCTTTGATCATCTAGGAGGAGGGGTACCTGAAGTGAAGGGGCAGATACACAGGCCACGCAAAGCCTCCACACACTAACAGCCCCTAGTTGACTTGCTGTTGGCTCTGTTTGCTAACAGCCCAGCTTTCCATACCCAATGCTGACAGTTACCTTTCAGCAATGTTTTTCTGTCCCTCTGTGTATTAGAATGTCCATAGAAGCAATGTGTTCACAGTAAATCTCTGTGTTTGCCCCTGAAGTTTCATTGTGGGACTTTGCATAAAGAAGGGACCAATTTCACCAGATGGTGGTGGCGCACGCCTTTAATCCCAGCACTCGGGAGGCAGAGGCAGGGGGATCTCTGTGAGTTCAAGGCCAGCCTGGGCTACCAAGTGAGTTCCAGGAAAGGTGCCAAAGCTACACAGAGAA
>LZPO01035810.1:25358-37014 GCA_001675575.1 Neotoma lepida | reverse complement strand
CCCCCACTGTGAACACAGCTACTATTTACCTTGAATGTAACTGTATTGATTCAGGAAAGGCAACTTTCTCCTGCATTGGAGTGTTGTGACTGGGATTCGCCACCAGATCTATGTCATATCTTCAGATAAAAGGCATAGACTCTCCCTTGCTCTTTATCACCTGAGANAATGCAGGGCTGCTCTCTGAGGTCAGAGCACCCTGCTTCTCTGTCTCTTCTTCCAGAAGAAATTGAAACTCCTCAGAGTGGCCCTGACAGTGTCATTCACAATTCAACAATAACACATGAGTTGTTTCCACAGATCCACTCACCTTTACAAGCTTGTGTCAGGTAATCATATTATTCTCCTAGTATACAATGACCTGCTGGCTGTAGCCAAATTTCCAAGGCCATTTTGTCTTAATCATAAAATGGCCATTGAATTACTCATAATTGAATACTATTAAGGCCCATTTCCTCTAATATACATAGTAGAGTATTTGTAATCTTAAGCAATTTACATATATAGTAGACCTTTCAAAGATGTATAT
Source organism: Neotoma lepida (assembly GCA_001675575.1). NCBI lineage: Eukaryota > Metazoa > Chordata > Mammalia > Rodentia > Cricetidae > Neotoma > Neotoma lepida. The sequence goes on along the minus strand of LZPO01035810.1, from coordinate 36,485 downwards.
ATATATATATGTATATATATATGTGTGTGTGTGTATGCATATATGTACATATATGATCTATTTTATAAACAATATGAAGTACACGGGGATCATAGAAAAACTTACTAGGTGATTTATATGGTAATGTTTACTTCTTAAAAGAGAACTATATTAAGATCTAGTTGAAAAACTCACACAGAATGGTGGCAAAATTATCCTTTCATCTCTTCTCTATGTGTTTGCCAAACAAGAATACACCAACGCAAAGGAAAATAGATGTGGATCAATGTGGAGCTGTGTCTTCTGTTTAAGATGATAAATGAACCATGCCCTGTGTTGCAATCCATGTGGACACTGCTATTCTTACATGACCTTGCATCAGAACTGCNTCTAATTGATGTATTTAATTTATCAGAGCTTAGATAAAAACAGAGGCTTGGGCAATTTTAACAGCTATAGAATTCCATTAGAACCTCCATCCACTGAAATTTCCCTGGATATGAGCTTACTTAGTTTCCTTCAGTTCATGCTAGTTTCTCGCAATCTTCTATCATTTGTGTTTTATGGTGTCCTGTATGGGATTCCAGTGTTCAGACTGGCATTCTGGGTCCAACATAGTCCTGTATATGCAAGTCAATGGCTTCAGCTGCTGCTCAGGCAGGGGAGAGCCATCTAATGCAGAGCTAAAGGAAACAACATTGGGTGGATTTAGTGAAAGGTCAGAAGGAAGAATCAATATAGCATTCTCCTGTAGTGTCTTCCCAGGCTAGTTCTGAATATCCACAGATGTTATACCACATAAGGACTTTGAAAACTAACTTTAAGACATGACTCCACTTGAAATCTTAAACNTTTTGTCAAGGGATTTTATGATCCAAAATAAAATGAACAAAATCTAGTTAAGAAGGTAAATGGAAGAAGCCTACAAGGTTTGTGTACCTTACCTCACATCCATCTTCTTGGACTGAACAAAGGACAAGGCAAGGGAGAAGAAAGTTTTACTGTGTGTGGTTCTTGAGCAAATTAATAACAATATGTACACATACACCCCTCCCAAAGACATTCTCACCAACAGCTACAGGAACTGAAAGATAAAATTATTACCTTCTAGGCTTAAATCAAATACAGCTTGAGTTTTAAGAATACACATCTGACATTTAGATGTGGATTAAGCTTTTAGGGTCACTCTGGGAAAACAAGCCTTTGTGGGCTGCAGTCCATGAAACCTTGGGAATTTTCTAGGCCTCCGTGAAATTCCCTCTTCCTTAGAAGAAACAACAGAGAGGGTCTCTCCCCCCACCCAGGGGACCACAGAGTGCCATCAACCTACTGATTCTCAACAGCTGGACATCTATGTCTTCCCTTCTGGATAACAAGGAAGTAAGCCCTAACAGAAGACATGATTTTAAGGGAACNTAGGGAAATTCTAATGATCCAGTGCATGGATGGTAGCTTTGTGAGTCAGAGGACAGTCTGGAGAATGTATGCACGTCAGGCAGTTAAAACCNTAATTTCTTACACATCAAGCCCTGTCTCCCACCTTCTCTTTTAATAGAAGAGTTTAGGAAAGTGATAAAAATGACAAAGAAAAATATACTAAAACAAGTTTTTCAATTGAAGGAACCTAAAAATTATGATTTAGTTCTACCTTAGATGTCAGGAATCAAAGTATTATATACAAGCATATATATGTAACTTAGTCCTTACCATAGTGTCTGTTAAGAGCNCATNTAACAAATCAGCCAAACAGAAGTGATACTTGGATCACAGTTTTGTGACCAATGATGATATATGGTGTTGAATCTCACAATCTGATAAACAGGCAATTCATATAATGATATGATTACTGTTAAAACAACTAGGTCCACCAGACAGACTAAGAATTTACTAATGACTTGTTTTGAGAGGATCTACATTTAATTTCTTCTACCCCTGAATTGCACAAGTGCTGAGATCTTCTGCAGTTTTAAATATTGTTAGAATAACCATCCAATCAAAATAGATTCTTGGATCCAAAGAGTTGCATAAAAAGGTAATACCNTCCTATGTCCCAAAGGACANTGGGTCCAAGGACATCCCATAACTCTCACTATCCAGGATGGAAGGTGCACTTGGCTACACTGGTGCTCTCTGTTGACCTCCTGACTTTAGATTATGGGACTGTGGATAGTCAGTACTATCATGGCCTACAGATAGTTTCATTGGTTAAAAAGATGTTCACGTTCTGGAAATGCCAACCTCCTTTTCATTTTGGAATAGAAAATAGTAACTAGACATCAAACTTAGGCCCTTGGCTGCCTTCATGGAATCTCTCTAGTAACTGCTCTCTGACCTGTACATTCATTTGAACTTTACTTTTTCTCCAATAGGGCCAAGTCCCTGTCTCTGGGGAGGATTAAGATCCAGATCCAACCCTCAGGGACGTTCACAGTCCAGTGGGGGAGATGGTGACATAAATAGATAATGATAGCACAATGTGGCAATTATCATGAGGAAGTGTCATGGCGTGTAATGAAGTCCTGCAGCAGCGCCACAGATGAGGTGATTAGCTCCACTTAGGAAGGTCAGGTTTTGTGGAGAAAAGGAGACCTCGGTATGACTTGGAGGCTGGACATGGAAGAGGGGGGAATGGGACATGTAAAGAGGAGCTGCCGGGAAGAGAAAACTGCAGGCCGCATCAGAGCAGGAGTGTGTGAGGGACTGTGGGGAATAAAGGATTTGAGTAGCTTGCTCTTACTCATACTCCTGAATGGGACAGTGGGACTTTGGAGCAGGACACAACAGCAACATCATAACAAGACTTTCCACCGAGGTCAGCCCGGAAGAACTAGTCTGGGAGATGATCACTTGACCTCTATGGGGTTTTCTTGCATTTTGTGATTTCTCTCTCTCTCTCTCTCTCTCTCTCTGTCTCTGTCTCTGTCTCTGTCTCTCTCTGTCTCTGTCTCTCTCTCTCTCTCTCTCTCTCTCTCTCTCTCTCTCTCTCTCTCTCTCTCTCTCTCTCTCTCTCTCTCTCTCTCTCTCTCTCTCTCTCTCTCTCTCTCTCTCTCTCTCTCTCTCTCTCTCTGTCTCTCTCTCTCTCTCTCTCTGTGTGTGTGTGTGTGTGCATACAATTCAAACTCAACAGTTACCTACATCAACATCAAGGCAAAACTCACCTTCTAGTCCCATCTCCCAAATGATGGGACGCCGTACCTGAGGACCACTGAAGATTGAGGCAAGGGGAGGGGCGCTGAAACTTTCCAGATTTTCTATAACCACAGCTCTTGTTTATCTGACATGAACTGGTGATGATGTATGACACATCATTAATAGAGTGACAAATTTCCCATTAGGGGAAAGGTACTGGCTGCCAAACCACAGGTCAGAAGGTTAAAGCAACACACAAACAAAACAAATGAAACCAATCCTTTAGGGATTGACAAAGACTTTTCTTTTCCATGGCATTTTAAGGGAAAACAGTCACAGGATTTTAATTAACAAACAGCCACTGCCCCATTCAGGGGAGGCGATGGTGGAGCTAAGGATCTGCCATGGAGGGGTGTCAGCTTGTCATTTAGATATGAAAAGTGAATGAGTCAGCAAATATCAAAGAAGAAGGAAAATTAGGCACTATGCTGCCAACAATGGAACTCAATAAATTACTCACAGTGAAATGAATCAAAGCCATGCCTTCCTCAGCTTTTAGTAGCTTGTCCATCCTGTGATAGTAGCTAGTTTGTCCATAAACACTGATGTCAGCTATGGCCTTTATCATCCATTATGGTGAAGTCATGGAGGGCATGTATATTCATTCATGTATTTATATTCATTCATATATATGAGTATATATTCAAATAATAATGCTTTTGCACTTTATTTATATCATTGAGCAAAACAGCTCTCCAATCTGTCATCTATATGTTGTATCAACACACTATTTCTTCCCTTCCTGGTTCCCACCAGTTTTATTAACAACCACCTCTTTGTCAGCTCTCAATATCTATAGAAATAGGTAGTTAGGAAGAGCATAAAAAATAAACACAAAAGAAGATTTNAAAAAAATCTCATTTAAACCAACAATGTTATTTTCTTTCCCAGCAAATGTTTTTCCCAGAGCTATAAATAATATCCCAATTAATTGACTTAAAGTTCACATTCTTTCCCTGGACCAGACCCTTGTTTGGTAGAGTTACTAATGAGGTGGGGAAAAGGCCAAAAGGCAGGCTGGCCAGAGGAGGCAGAAGCAGCATGAAGATGCAAATGATGAAAACAGAACGTAGACAGTTGGGAGTTAATGACTGAGCAAACATTTCCCTAAAGGACCCACACTGTATTGCCAAATGAAACTTTTCAGATAAGAAAGGACCAGGTACTAATTTTCAGAGCGGACACACGTTAAGAGCTGATGAGTACACACATCTCCAAAAGGAACTTTGAGGAGACCATGTTCTATTGTACATTTTGCTGTGAGCTTTATTGTTAACTAATCCACAACAACAATTTTTTCTCTCTGTACTTGCAGATACAATGTGGTCACTCAAATGCCATTAATTCATTATTTGTTGGGAAACATTCNTGCTGAGGATGCAAACAGGAAGGTCGTGTTGGATGGCTCTGCATTACTTGGTGTACTGAATATTAGCATGAAAGAAGGAAGTCACACACTTTATTAGAGACTTCCTAGTCTACAATGAAATCATCTCTTATCCAAGTATAAATAAGCCCATTGCCTCCTAGCTTGAATTTTCTTCAAATTCCACATAAAATCTAAGCCACCAGGCTTAAATTGAATCACTATGTTATTTCTTTATATATTACTTGACTTACTTTAAAAGTTGAATACTTATTGTATATCTAAGAGAGTTCCTAAATTTATAACCTTCCCCCCAAAGAATCATTTCCTCCTCTTCAAAGCAGCTTTTTAATACCACATCCAAAATATCTAGGGAATTGGAGAGAGAAGAGGGAGGGGAGGGAGGGGGGTAAGAAAGAGAGCTAATGGTCAAAACGCACCCTTATAATAAAATGAGCTTCCTAATGGATGCTCGCTACAGGAATAACATTAATTCAGTATTAGGACTTTCACTGGAAAAATATGAATGCAATTTATCTTTTTAACTGTCAGCTGCATTTCTAAAGCTCTGAAGTCTGTAGCTTCCAGGGGCCTTTTGTCTTTCTGCCATGGCAGGAATATCTTGGACAGCTGTAAGAGCTTTCTAAGCTATCTTTCTCAAAATCCATTAGCTAATTCAAGGAACCTAATTAGAACTGCCATTTTGATGGAGCATACTGAATACTCAGTACAAACTAGTAACACCATCAATGTTTATTAGAAAATCACAAAGCCCAAAGTGCTCCATTCCCTATGAATATTAATGGGAATACAGCAAACAAAATATTTATTAAAACACGTGCTTAATACCATCAAGGTTTACAGACAGACACTGAAAGGGAGAGAGAGGCACACACTTGAATCGGAAGGCCCTTGCCTGTGGACACACAATGGACTGAGATTTAGACTTAAGCAGCACATAATTATTATTTGTACACCCTCCCCACTTGTCTCACTGGGTTCTGCACCCTGGGACTCAGCAGCTCACAGCTGGGAAGACAGATGTAAGTCCAGGGAAGACTGACGGAGGAAGTGGAGGCAGCCTTCAAAAAAAAATAGTAAAATAAAACCCCAAACAGCTGCTGAGAGGCACAGATCCTTGTCAGTGGAGAAATAAGTCTTGGTCTCTATAAAGCCAACAGCTCTGATGACGTCAGTTCGTTCTATCCTCATCCAAATGAGGGTGTCATCCAAGTAGCTGTTATCTCCTGTTTCTGCTCTTGGCCTTGGGAATGTGGGAGTGCCTGAAGCTGTCAGTCATTCATTCTGTTGTTATACCTTATGATGAAGCCCCTCCACTACCATGGTCAGCTCAGGTACCAACCCAAGCTGTCCTGAAAGGATGGAGACACTCTGCTCTCTTAGGAGCAACAAGAAGTCCTTTGTGAGAGGCTTCTATCCAGGAGATCAATCCTCTCAGAAGCTATTGCTTCTGTCTTTTCTTCTCCATTGCCTTTGCCCAGACTTTCTAAACACAATTGTCTGTTGTTAAAAACAATCCTGTTCTCTGTCATCTCATCATTATCGTCTTTAGTGGAGGCACCCTGGTTGTACCTTTACAACTGCTACAGCTGCCCTCTAGCCCCTCCCTGGCCTCTGCAAGCTGGATTTCAAAAGCAAACCCTCTTCAAAGTCTCTTCCATCTCTATTTGTCCACTCTCTAAACTGGGGCCTCCTGTGGGCCGGGGCTGGAGTCAGTGGGCCCCATGTGCCATAGTAAGATTTCCGACTCTTACTCGGAGGGAAGTATGCTGACAACAGATTTTAAGGCAGGAAGCAATACTGATGAAATTCAAACTTTAGGACACAATTCTGGCTTTTCTTTGGAAGACAGAATGGAGGTCGCTGCATTCAACAAGAGAACCCTTTCTCGAAGTCTGAAATACAGGGCAGAATCAGGTACATGGTAAAGAAGATGGTGGGTGGGCCAAGGGACACCAATGACAATGGAGATAGGTAGACAAACTCAGATGCATTTGATTCCAAGCACCAGATTAGTCCCTGGCCCATTCCTGGCAGAAAGTCTTTTTCATTCTACTTTGGAATTCTCACAGTCCTTGGCTCTTACATTACGGCTCTTTCCCTCCTTTCTGCTGTACGACAATCACTCACATGTTTCATATATTTTTAATCTTGTCTACCCCTCCACAGTGGCCAAGGATTTCAAGGCGTTTAATCATTCTTGTATCTTCTATAAACGTTGACACAGAGTCCCCACCTGAGACACCTTTAATTCATAAGCGTTTGTGGGAGTTGAAAACAAGACAGCCACTTAGGACAGTGTTCAGTGACTTCGAAGTAGGAAGGAAAGGGGCAGAATGGGTGGTGGTTTTAGGGATGAGGGAGGCTAGGTAGAGTGGCTGGGGGTCTATGTGGAAGACCTAGAGGGCCATGACTACTCAACAGCACTCTAGTAGCCACCTGGAGAGTGTTTTCCGTTTGCTATCATTTTCCATTCCCAGGTGCATAGGTGACACCACAGTGCATCCCCTGAACAGCTTACTACAAGCTACTCTGTCATTTCCGTACATTGCACGGATAGTTCACTGTTCAAAGAAATTTCTCGAAGTTCTCTCTGCTGTGACATGTTCTTATGGCCTCCTGTCTTCAGGCAGCAGTTGCTATAACATTTTTGGTGCCATCAGCTCCCATTAGGATCATCTAGCCAAGCAGTGATATGGTTTGCTTATTAATGCTTGTGGATTATATGTGTGTGCTGAAATGGTGTTATTGGAAACCTTTTCCATGCTATTTCATACTAAATATAGCATGCACAGGCCTCCATGAAACTGTCTGGAAACTGTGAGATTGACCAAGCTCCCAGCTGCTATAGAGAAGGCAGGCTGGCAACACTGGCCGACCTTTATCTTGGAGTTAAATTTAGCCCCTCATCCTCATTAGGATCTCACTGCCAAACAGCACTCTACTCTGATTAATNAAGTTGTCTAATAAGCATATCGCTTTCTAGCACTCTGCCGAGGTAGTTGAAACCTCAGGCAGGGTTGGGGAGAACTGCTGAACGGAAATGTTCCACTCCATATCCTGGAAAAGCAGAAGCAGTCTCTCTATTGTTTAGTCAAGTCCAGCTCTGGGCAGAAGAGAGTGGCTTACGATGTTATGAAGGGGTGTGCCTGTCGCCTGTGAGGTCAGTCCAGAAGTATTGGAAAACCGTGAAACCCACCTACCTGACGCTCTGAGTTAGTTACAGCCCGACAATCTACACTTTGAAGTACTTTGATTACTATTTTAAGGAGAATTGCTTAGGCAAACGGACTGAGGGACCAGGGCAGAAAGACTCAAAGACAGGTTTTCAGAGCACCTGGGAAGCCTCTGCTGCCCATTCATTGCCTCTAGGCTAAAGTGAAGAACCTTGACCTTAGTTCAAGGGTTTGGTAATTATTATGACACAGAGGCTGCTGGGTGTCTACCTCATCAAGACATCCAATTGCTCGTAAGTTAGTTCTCCATAGACTAGTTAGGAGAGAGCTGCTGAGCATGTGGACCTTGAAGTCCCATGGAGGGCTGGGGGCAGTGAGATGGTTTTCTTAAGCAGATTCTCTCCTTGATGCTATCTAGTTCCTGAACCCTCCTACCCTGCAAACACACTCAGTCTCAACCACGGTAATGCAGGGGCGAAGCTGGACATTGTCTCCTGTTCTGCAACGCTCCATACTGAAGTCTTCGGGACCATAAAACTGAATTCTGTCCTTTTTGCTTCCCTAGACACAAGAATAAGAAAGAAGCCCAAAATCATGTGCTTTCATTTTTGTTGTTGCTATTTTCCTAGAAAAAGAGTCCCCAGACAAGGAAAGCCATCTGTTTACCTCTACAGTAGTTTTTGCAGTACCCATTTTACTGCTTTTGCTATACTAGGACCTCCAGTTCTTCACAGGAGATAGTCAGACGTATCCCATAACCATACATTTCAGGGCAACTGAACATTAAAAGAGGATTTGTACAGTTGAGGTATGGCTCAAATTTTGTAGGAGACAGCCACTAGAATGGCAGAGGGAGAGGGGCCATAAAAAATTTAGCAGTCATGCTTCTATACACTTTCTCTGTACCAAAGAGAATATTCAGAGTTGCTATAAAATATACAAGTCAGATTCAGAGTTGGTGCATTTATCCACTCCTAAGACATTTGAGGTAACTAATTACACAATAACCTGAAGCACAGTCCTTCCTGTGCACAAAAGGAATCATAGTTTAAGTACAAAAGCAAACATTTGCAGAGTTCACAACCAAGACCTACATCAGGCTTCATGCTAAAGCTTGAANCCCTGCAATGGGAACAACACAAAGCCAGATGTGTAGTTACAGATGTGTAGTTACAGATGTGTAGTTANNGATGTGTAGTTACAGATGTGTAGTTACTGAAGGCTCTTTGAAGTGCATCTTCACACAGAACCAAATTGGAATTTACCCATAAATATAAAGACATGTGAAAAAACCACTGCCACAAATAACAGATGTTTTCCTTACACTACCAGCAATTTAAGGTAAAACATTAATATACTTTTGGGCCAAGAAACAAACAAACAAACAAAAAAAATAAAACAAAACCCAAGAAAGCCAAAAAACAGGATTAGAAGATGAGCCTTTCAACAGGTGAAATTACTCTTAATGTATTTGAGAAATCACCTCTAGGTCTCATGGAAAAATCAAATGGTTCATGTGGGAACCAACACTTTGTTTTCAAAGTCCTTTATAAATTGTATTTTGAAGAAACAGATAATGTGAAATTCATTCATCCTTTAAAAAGGAGAGAAAAATAAAGAAAAGAACCACAGGAAGATTACCAGGCACAGGTGTGTGCCCAGCATAGGAGAAATTTTCAGACTGGAGAGAGGTGCCTTGGACAGCATCAGAGCTCTGNATCCCCCATTCACTGCTGTTGTTTACAGTTTCAAAGGGTAACAGGCTACTTAGGAACTCACGCATTAAGGATAGTGATTGGAAACAAATGGAGTGAGAAGCCTACTTAATATGGCTTCACAGGGTGGTTCTTCTAGAGGAAAAAAATTAAAAAGAGAACTTTGCCCTTCTAGCTAATGCATTTNTTAGAAAAATGTTAAATTAAGTCATTTTCAGTCAAAATGAACCAATTTGAGGTCTGCCTAGGTGTGCTGGTGGCTCACCCTACGCGGGCTCCAATGACGCGNGGTCTGGCTCAAGAGATAGCTAATTGAGGGTCGTTCCTTCCACTGCTTGTCTGTTAGNTTAANTCCAGTCTGTGGACACCAACCCTTTCAAAGACAAAGAGCTACATTAATTTAGTAATTCTAGAGTGTTTAATACATCTGCCACTGTCTGGTGGTTTTCTTCATTTTCAACCACTTGACAGCTACTGTGATCACAAGTTTCAGAGAATCTATTTCCCTGTGTAAAATTAACAGCAATAAAACAAGCTAAATGGGATATGACCAAATCACAGAGCTCTCACATCATGGGACTTCAAAGACTCCTAGAAGTGCTGTGGTGAGGACTTGTGCTCTGCATCAGAGGCTTCCATGGATGATCAAGACAGATGTCATGGACACTCATTTGCAGATGTCAACAGAATTGCCTGTCACCAAAGACCAGTCTTGTGCGGTCAACACTCCCTACACTCAAGGCACCGGACTTTTTTCTCCCCTTACATGGAAGACATTTGTCCCAAATATGGTGTGTTCTTCTTGATAATTTTTCTTTTCTAATGGCTTCCCCCTCCCTGTGTGTATTTTCATGGGGGAAGAAAAGCAAAGGGCAGCAAAAGCAGCCTTAAGTGCTTGGCAAATGATCTTCCTGAATCTGGACCTCATAAATCCTGTAAAATGTTATATTTCAACAATAGGCTGGAAAAGCTTTTCTCTGCAATGATGAAGCCCAGCTTCNAAATTTATGGTTTCATTTCAGAAATGGACTATAAAAAGAGACTGACTTAGCTGTCTATCAACTAAGCCTGACAATAGCAAATAAGGTGTGAGCTTTCAATGTCAAATAGATATTTAATATTAAAATTCTCAGATTAAACACTGCAAAGGGGTACCCTGTGCAGCACATGCTGATGAGAACAGTGATAGATGGAGGCTGGGTTGTCATAGCAATGTCCAGACCCTGAAGTGACATTTCTTTCAGTATCTACTGCGAGGGTCTTTTTTTTTTAAATACACTATTCAGAAGGATGCTATGCTATTGGAGGGAAGGGTGAATCAATTAAACAAGATCTAAGCAGATATGGCTTGGTTCAGCCCATGAAAGGCCCAGGTGTACCATCGTTCATTCTTTTTGTCAAGAGGGTTATGAAAACCTGCATCCAAATATGTCTTGATAAATACACAGATCTGTTAAAGGGAAAAAAGTAGTTTATCCTCCCCTCCAAAAAAAACCCCATTCTTCCCGATAATGGACTACTGANGCAGAATAAACACTTCCAGTGGTAACTATGAACCGCATGAGTTTCTCTAATAGCTCTTAACCCCACTGGTAAATTAAGAAGTCTGAAGTAAAACCAACATGGCGCTACTTTTGACCAATCAAACTAAAGAAGTTTTTTTNAANGNNNNAANNNANNA
>LZPO01035809.1:17237-37069 GCA_001675575.1 Neotoma lepida | reverse complement strand
CACACACAAACAAACACACAGACACATACACAAACACACAGACACACACATACAAACACACACACAGACACACACACATACACACACACATACACACACACAGACACACACACAGACACACACACAGACACACACACAAACACACACACAGACACACACATAGACACACACACAAACACACATACACACACACACACGAACAAGTATTAAAAACAACATATTTTAAACAAACGATTAAACTCAAATTAATGGAGGGCTTGAGAACGTCATCATCATCAGATCATGTGTTCCCTGGTACCTTTGGACTAGGAAATGCAGGATTATGAAAGTCAGCATTTAATAATATATAACACCAAAGATTAATAAAGTTCTTTCAAAAGACTGACTGATGCTTAGGGAAGATATAGGTAGGAATAATTATGATTTTTTTACACAATTAAGAATTAATTATGAATGATTAAAGATAAAAAACTGAAAGACTAAGTGTTAGAGCTATGCCATAATCCTTCCGCCATGAGTCATAGTGATACACATCTTTCTTCAGAAGTCAAAGGTTGTTTCCTTCAAACTCAACTCTTCTTTGTTCTCTAGGAGTATACATTCATTCTTCAGGAGGCAAGTACCATCTCCTCCAATTTCATCTTTGCATAGTTCTCCTCTGTTTGTATGTCCTCTATTTGCATCTGTAATTATAATTCATTTTCCTTTCAGTTGATTTTCTATTTCTTCAGTTTGGCCCCACAAAAGTTATGTCATTGACCAGCAATGGTCACAATAAAATTGTTGGTAATGGTCATACATGTCACCATCATTTTTACCATCTTTGTCTGTGCATTAGCCATTATCCTGAGTAATATAACCATAAAGATCTCTTTTAAGTACCAGAAACTGAAGAGCTCAAATATCTATGTAATATAGATGTTGGCATTCCCTGTAGAAGATAGAAATACTAAACATGGATAGTGAGAAACATCAGACATGTTGTTACATGGTTGAACTTGGCAGTGTTTTTCCAGGTGATAGTACCAGTGCAAATTCTAAGTGAAGTGAACAGTGTTGTGTGTCTATCATAGGGAACAAGACATAGATATGAGAAAATAACAGCCTTTGGTCTCATAGTCTAGTTGAGGGAAAGAAACATAAAATTAATTAGAAGCCCATTTAGAAAAGACAAAACAAAATAAAAACTAAGACTAAGAGGCTGATAGAGGGGCTGGAGAGATGGCTCAGAGGTCAAGAGCACTGACTGTTCTTCCAGAGGTCCTGAGTTCAATTCCCAGCAACCATATGGTGGCTAACAACCATCCGTAATGAGGATCTGGCACCCTCTTCTGTATACATATTAAATAAATCTTAAAAAAAGAGGCTGATAGAAAGGCACAAGTGTTTATAGGGATTATTCTGCCAGTGAAGATGAACAAAGGTTACTCTAAGTCAGTAGCCCCTATCAATATTCATCTGGGAGAAAAAAATCTTCTTTGACCAGAGAAAAGATTTCATAGCTCATCTATTTACGTTGGTGGGCAATTATTATGTAATTATCAATGTACTTTTCTTTCTTCTTCCCTCTGTCCTCTCCTGTCCTGTGCCTCTGCCTTCCTCCAGCATTCTCATCTTCCTTTTCTTCTATCTTCTCTCTAAAGGAAACAAGCAACCAACTGATCAGGGGTACATTTGCACTTCACGTGTGGAATGGTCTTGAAATAACAAAATTTGTGGTCTAGATGTAGCATTTCATTGTGAAGTTATATAAGTAAAAACATTTGTGAAACTATTTGTCAATACAGAAGTGACGTGGAGTTTCTAAACTAGTAGCACAAATATCTTGGAGGAATTAGTGCCAAGTGTGTTATTAGAGCATAATCACAAAAGCAAGTCATTTTAAAACACCCAGAGCTGCCTAAATTCTGCCCAGTTTAGGTCCATGTACTTCACAAATTTCTTAAATGTTAGTGGCTAATTTTCCATCATAATAAAATAATTCTTTTACAACAATGTTTCTTTATACCTGTGTGGAGGTTGTGTTCATAAACATCACCAAGCTCACCTTCACTTCATATAATATGTTGAATACAGTGTACTGCACTGTTATTCAAAGAATAAAATAGAAAAGGTAATTTTCCTCCTGAGTTTGAAGTCATCAAAAGAATATTAAGTGTAATAAACTTGTTTAAAATATGGAAATACTCTAAGATATGGAATAAGGCAAAGTATTTCTTTATTCTTTTTGACTCCATCATTTTCTCTTACTATTTGAGTCATTTTCTCTTACTATTTGNCATGAATCCATTTAATCAGCGTCTTTACTTAATTAAATATAGGGTGTGTGTATGTATGTCTTTTCCATGTATGGACAAAATCAATCCTTCTGTAATATGTGTAATTTGTAAGAATGTAGTAAATGCCTCAAAAAGACTGAACCATCACCACAAAATAAAAGCATTGTAGCTAATTATGCACAGAACCCACTAAACTAAAAGCAGCCCTTGCAAAACAAACCATTCTCTTAAGCAATCAGTGAAAATTGCAAAGGCAACAAACATTTAAACCCCAGAAGAAGAAGCCACAGACTGTCCGCAAAAGCCTCATATGAAATCTGCCACATATTGCAGAATTAGAAGAAACCATTTGGCGGTGTTAAAAGGTGACTTCTCCAAGATGTACTAAAAGATTCTGAGAACATACAAATGCATAAACTGTAGACATCAGTCATCATTTTAGTGGCACTACAATGCATTCTCTACAGGGTGGAGCATAGGAAGCATCGTTATTTAATTATGAAATGCAATCATTAGGAAATTATGAATTTTATTTTAAAATGCATACTATGAAATAATAAAAAAAATACTGACAAAGAATTTACTAAAATTTGGAATTTAAGACGTTTTTATATAAGAATTATTTGAAAATATCTGCTCTAAGTCTAATGTAACAATGGGCCCAGAGGACCCCCAAACAATATTATCTATTTTCAAAAATAATACTATCTGTTAGAAAGACCATATCAGAATTCATGGGGCATTATGTGATAACATGGAAAGTATATCTATGCAAACCATTTGAGAATTGTGAATAAGGAGGCAATGACATCAATATTTGGATTTAAAGCAACTATTTTCTTCAAAGCATTAAAAATTAAAAGTAAAAATCCAAGGTTATTGTTTAAATTAACATAGGTTAATAAATATACTACATTCATAAAATGTGAATATTTTGAAAAATAAGCAGTCTTTTAAAATTCTCAGTCTTCTTAACATTTTTGCTTTTACTGAATATTCAATTTTATTTTAATGTGAAAAATATGGTCTTAGTTAGGGTTACTATTGCTATGATGGGATACAATGACCAAAAGCAACTTGGGTAGGAAAGGATTTATTTGGCTTGTCCTTCCACATCTTTGTTCATTATTGAAGGAAGTCAGGACAGGAGCTCAAGCAGGGTAGGAATCTAGGGCAGGAGCTGATGCAAAGGTCATGGAGGAGTGCTGCTTACTGGCTTGCTCCTCATGGCTTGCTCAGCCTGCTTTCTTGTAGAACCTAGGACCCACCAGCCCAGGGATAGCACCACCCACAATGGGCTTGGCCCTTCCCATAAATCACTAATTAAGAAAACGCCCTACAGGCTTACCCACAGCCCCATCTTATGGAAGTATTTTTTTCAACTGAGGCTCCCCACTCTCTTATGACTCCAAACTTGTTTCAAATTGACATAAAACTATCTCTGTGACATAAGACATAGCCCTTTTCTTTGGTACTCACATGTTGCCTTCATAGATCCCACAATTCCTCTTATCACTCATCCAGTCTCTCTAGGAGTATCTACAGGGCTTCTGCTATAGTTTGAATATCAAATGACCTAAAGGACCATGTGCTTTATAAAAGCTTGATTGCAATAGGGAATGACTGGAACTTTTAGCAGCTAGGGCCTAGAAGGAAAGATCTCTCTGTCTCTGTCTGTCTGTCTGTCTGTCTGTCTGTCTGTCTGTCTGTCTCTCTCTCTCTCTCTCTCTTTCTGGATGTCATGAAGCCAGAAACTTACCCCATCATGTTTTTTAATCATAGTCTATTGTGCTACTACAGGTCTACAGGAAACAGGCTAAACCACCTACTGACTGAAATCTCTAAATATCTGTACCAGATAAACATCTGACATTTTCAGTTGATTATTTCCAGTGTTTTTATTAGGAAGAAACAACACAGCTTTCCATGCAGGGATGTTAGGGGTATTATGAAAGTTAACTTGACTAAATTTAGAACTGTCAATGTCAAGTTGACTTAATTTAGAACCACATAGGAGACACAGTTCATAGAGTTTCTCTAGAGTTTATAGAGAGGATTAACTGTGTGGGAAAGAACTAAAGAACTCCTCTAAGTATGGATGAGACATAATGGGCTTTCATGCCAGACTGAATGAAAAGGGGAAGAAAGAAGAAAAACACCAACCTAACATTCATCTCTCTCTACTACCTGATTGTGACAAGCTGCTTTAAATTCTAAAGCCATTTGGTAACTATGCTTTCCATGTCAAGACAGACTCAGGGAGTCAATGTACCCTTCTGTCCTCAAATTGCTTTTGTCTTCTCTTTTATCACAGCAATGGGTACAGTAGCTAAAACAGAATAATTAGTCAAGAAGTCGAGATTTTGCCCTGACAAACCTGGACATGTAGTTTGTAGGCCTCTGGAAATTATTTTTCATTTATTTACATAAACTAGGAAGGTTGACAGGCTCATACCAAAAGTGAATCCTGTAACTTCCAGAGCATANTTGACAAATTAGACAATGAAGCACCTGAACTACAATAGCAGAGCATTCTAGACTGTTCATTAATGCATGAAGTCCTCTTTGATTTCCTAAGGGACTGAAACAGATCAACTTACAAAAATGCTCTGAGAAATATTTAAGTTAAATGAGAAAATCCTGAAGATAGAAAAGTCTTAGGAAGATGCTCATCCTTGGGCCTGAGAGTTTATAGGATTGTTCCCTTTTGCATAGTGCTTAGTTACCATTGTCTTATTTTATGCTACAAGGCTTACAGTAACAGATTATGTGTTTATAAATCACTGAAATGATATCCTCTATCTGGCCTGTATCTTGTGCAAAGTTCAAGTCTATTTTCAAAGTTCTGAAGTGTAGTGCTCCACCATATATAAATAGATGCTTCTATGTAATACACTAGTCAATGGTTTTTAATTGAGTTATCTTAGAATTTTAGGATTTTAATACTTTTAGTCATCTGTTTTTCTCTATCTCTTACTCTCTACCTTTCCTTCAGAGGCTATAGCATGAGTTATGTAAACAAGTACCAAGAAAAATTTCAGAAGAATTCAATTAATGGAGATGATAATTTGGAGCCAGGGAGATGGGTTAGTTATTAAAGTGCTTTCTGCACAAGGATAAAGATCAGATCTCCATCACACTTGTGAGAGCCAGCATGGCTGATAATCTTAGTGCTAGGAGACAAAGACAGAAAAAGGCCTGCATCTTACTGGCCAGCTAGTCTGGTCAAATCAGTGGGTTTCAAGTTCAGTCAGAGAACTTATACTAAAAAATAAGATTGGAAGTGATAAAGAAAGAAAGTAGTACCGACTTACATTCTCCAGACTCATGCATAGGAACATGTAGCTCCATGCACAAGTGTGCTCATGCACAAATATGTACATATTCAAATACATATGAACACATAAACACAGAGACAGACACACAGACAGACAGAGACCAACTTTGATGAACTAGGCCACCCCTTTCAAACTTTCAAGAAGAAATCTTAAACTAATTAAGAAGATAAAATCCTGAAACAGAGTATCTCCAAAACATGACAGAAATAAATTTTAAGTAATCCTGTAATATTTAACAAGAAAGAAGAGGCAAAACATAGTAATAGGTACAAAATAATAATAAATGTGAGAAAATGAGTTAACTTTTTTTGGTCAGAGGTCTAAAACATTAAGACAATCAGAATCTTAATCATAAGTATTCACTTTTAGACTGATGAAATTGTAATGATAGTGATATGCTACACTGCATTAGTAGAGATATGTATATCATATTAGGGAAGGGCATTAGTCTTTTCAGCATTACTGATGTAGTTTATAGACTCGCCATGTAGAATACAGTGATGAGGGAGATGTTTGCAAAACTATGTTAATGTGGAAACATTGCCAGCAACAGAAATGGGTAGTAGTAATATAAATCTTCAAGAGCAAAGGCCTCTGTAAATAAATTATGGCACTTCCATACACCTCAGTACTCAGAACAGAACTGGAGATTACACAAATTTTCTTGTATGTCTAGGCATGAAAATAACTTTGAAATGAAATACAAAATATTTTGTAGAGTATAACATCATTTTAATGATAAGATTGAATGCAGGTAATAAAATGTGTATTATAAAATTAAAAGATAGTATGTTCATAAACATCTCTTTAATAAAGCAAGTCAAATATTTAGAAGTGTTATTTCTAAAAAGAGATAATTCTATAATGTATATATATAAACAATTAGTTGTTTTTTCCTTTGGTCCCATGGGTTCTATAAAGAAATATTTAATTTAGAAATTTGGGACGGTGGTTGTGCACTTGGTAAGCAGAGGCAAGCAGATCTCTGAGTTTGAGGCTATTATAGTCTATAGAATGAGTTCCAAGACAGCCAGGGCTACACAGACACTGTCTTGAAACCCTCCTCCCTACCAAAAAAAAAATAATAATAGGGCGAGAAAGATGGCTTAGAGGTTAAGAGCACTGGTTGCTTTTTCAGAGGATCAAGGTTCAATTCTCAGCACCCACATGACAGCTCATAACTGTCTGCAACTCGTTTCAAGAGATCTGACACTTTCACATAGACATACATGCATGTAAAACACAAATGCACATGAAGTATAAATAAATAAATTATAAAACAGAAATGTGTATAGGTGGCGTGTTGCATTTTGATCTTTTGCTGAATTCAGTCAGAACAACAACAACAAAAAAAGATGTAAAATGGTTTTTTTCCTCCTAGACCCTCCTCTCAGTAAATTTTTACTCTAGAAAAAATATAGGAATAAAGTTACCCTGTGGAAAAAGGATAAACAAACTCAAAACTCATGGGGTGGAAGACTATATTTTAGGAGGTTTAATTACTTGTAATAAGATATAACATGAAAATCCAAAATAATTCATAAAAGGAGTGATGGTAAGAACATGAAATTATGTTACAAAAGCATAAAATAACACAGGAGAAGATGGAAAAATACAAGATGAGAAAAATATGGAATGAAATTACATGTAAATTTACCTGCTGAAAATTCCTGCTAAATATGATGACATACTAATATTTGAACTCACTTTAACTCATATTTATGTTGAAGAAATATAGAAAGTAGAATAAAGTAAATTTATACTAAAATGTGGTAACAAGTTTAACCAAATAAGTGAAAGGAAAGTGAGAAAAATGTGCAGAAGTAGTACAAAAGAAACATAATAATGCATGGGAGACATTACAGAAACTTCTGAAAAATGATGTAAGAAGAATCCAGCAAAACTTTTCATTCTGAGCTGCATATGATCATGACAAATGTTATCTCATCACACGGGAGCACTCACAAGCATGCGCACACACAAACTATTGAATATATTTTAATTGAATATATTTTAAATAACTGTCAGTAGATAAGAGTGAGAATCACTAACTAAAAATAATATCTATCTCCTGTTATTTGCCCTGGCATTATTTTCTTCAAAGCTCCTTTGGAGCATATGAGCGTGTCCATATGAGCCCGTAGCTACTGTCAAAGACGAACAGCACAGAGGAATGGGAAAAGAAATCCATCTCACATATTATGTATAGAATGGCCAAGTTTGAGCCTACTGTCAATATATTCATATATATCCAATTTTTCAACTTAAATTACCCAAGCCAACTGTAAAATTATGTTTCTCACAACATTATGAGTATGATTTGCATAACTTGGAATTTCAGCTTGATAAAAATTGAAAGGAGCAGCATGATCATTCAGAAAAACCTAATTACAATGAGATGATTATCCAAGTATTTGTCTCTGCTTATGGAACTTTATCATGAAAAAATAGGCAGTGGTAAAGTGTTTGTTCCTTAAATATGAAGGAGTGATGAAAAACTGGTTACTTAATAGCATTAGTAATACTCATAGCCTATCAGACTGCTCTCCTAAAGAAAACACAATTTAGTAGAAATGAATGTGGTTGGAAATTGAGACTAGGATAACAAGTACTTTCTTCAGCTCCACCCAAGATTTATACAGTGGCCATTCCAATTAGTATAATAGTTCAGTGTTCATGAGATCCGANGCATTTTCTTTGGGATGTTTCCTAATTAAAAAAGCCTGTTTGAAGTGGGATTTAATTTTAACTTTGCAATGCCAAAATATGACTGGAAGAGTCTGCTTTCATTTCAAGAATTGTTGGTTTTGCATTTCCAAATTGAGATAGTTGTCATCAGCTGTCTTTAAGGCACATACTTAGGACAAGAAAATGGAGTGGCAGGATATGAACTAACTGACTTAAACTACTCTCTACTCAGGTTAATTTTATTGATCATTTATTATATCATTAGTCCTCATATTTACAAAGGAAGTGCATGCATTTACAGGAACCCCAGACCTCAATATAACAGGGAAATCAAGAATGTACTACCAGTAAATTACTAAAATGCTACAAGGCCTTTCTGAAGTCCTGTTGAAAATGAAGCTTGTGTTTTCATTGTGTAAAAATTGCTAGTGTAAGAGAGAAATATTGATTTACTCAGGAAAGCATTTATAGTGCAAGTGTGAGGTTCTGACATTAGGTTACCAGCACCCAGGTGAAAAGGCAAGCATGGTACCAAAGAATGTGATCCCAATTCTGGGAAGGTGGAGGAGAATCATCAGGCTTGCTGGTCAACTTGTCTTGCCAAATAGGTAAGCTCTATGGCCAGTGAGAGACCCTGTCCCAAAGAGGTAGTGTAGTATGATAGACAATGGACCTGACATTGGCTTCTAAACTACACAGCCATGTGCATGCACACATGCACACACAAAGAAACACAAACATACACATACACCACACACACACACACACACATTAACACATACACCCCCCCACACACATACACCACACACACACACACATACACCACACACACACATTAACACATACACCACACATGTACACATTAACACATATAACACACACACACACACACACACACACACATACAAGATGGAAATGTCTTTTTGAAAATGTGTTGCTCTGATTGGTTGATAAATAAAACTGTTTGGCAAATGGTAAGGCAGAATAAGGTTAGGCCAGACATTCGAACTAGGGGGAGAGAAGAAGAATGCAGAGCTGGGCAGACGCCATTCTGCTATCTAGAGAACAGCATGTAACGGCACACAGGTAAAGCCACATGGAACACATGGTGACATAGATTTATAAAATGGGTTAATTTAAGATGTAAGAGCTAGCTAACAAGAAGCCATGGCCATAGTTTAAAAATGATATAAGCCTCTGTGTGTTTACTTGGGTCTAAGCATCTGTGGGAGCTGGGTGGGACCAGACAAACTTTTGCCAACAATTAGCACCCAATGTGGGGCACAAACCCATGACCCAGAGATTAAGAGTCTCATGCTCTACCAACTGCTGGATTGTATTGTCTTTAGGATTTTTAACTGCAGAGAGACATTAGATTGTTAAAGCTGCTAAGTTAAATCAACATGTACATTTTAAAGGTATCTCGATTTCAAAATTTAAGTCTAAGGATACTTTACTTTGAAAAGGAAGCTCTGCTTTTGTTTCCACAGGAAGCAAGAGGCTATGAATTTGTTCCAGGTTAAGATGGATCAGATTTGATCAAGCCAGACCTCCTGAACCTTAACAGATGGTACCTGTCAACAAAGGTTATAGCCGGTCTTCCCAGGATTGACCAGTATCTCAAATTGTCTCAAGATTCCCATAAGATTGACAGCACCCTCATCCAACAGGAAGTAGTATGAAAAACTACACCCACATTCCCAAAAAATAGACTATGGATGTTTGTCTTTGTTTAGATTGTTGGTAGCAAATTGTTATTGATCATAGTCAATTTTTTTCTAAAAAAAAAGAAGGATATTATATAAAAATATAGGATATAGATATGATAAGATAAAAGGGGGGGTTGTTAAACCTACTTTTAAAGAACAACAACTTGTTTAAAATGTTTTACATTGTTATGGATTTCAGTTTATTGATACAAATTTAAAGTTAATTTTGTTATACTGTATATATATATATATATATATCTACTCTTGTTTAAGGTATTATGTTTGTTTAACTCATTTAAATTACAATGGATAATTAAAAATACAGATTAATAATTAGTCTTCTATGATAGTCAAACTTNTAGTCATGTTAAGTTTTCTAGATATACATAGATATATTTCAATTAGATAGGTAATCTTCAAACACTTCAAAGACCTACAGAATATGGCATTTAAAATGTTTTAAAAACTTTCTGGACAGTGAGACACGTCTGCTCCTGGCAACACTGATTTACTTCAAAGAGAAAGATGAGCATTGAAGACACTCCATGTGGAGTTTATCTTCTTGGCAAAAATAGCCATTTGGACAAAAAACTATTCTTGCCTGGACTGCTTAAAAATGTTATGTAAACTGGACATGCAAGACCCATAGGAAGGTAACCACTGAACTTTACAAGACAAGATGGTTCTTCGGGGTTCCTGCTTCACAGAGGAGATGGCAGACATTCTACAGGACACAGAGAGAAGTGACTGAGAGACTCTAGGCNTNTAGGCTNAANAATGGATGCNCCAACATTNCAAAAGAACTTTGGGTGACTGGCCAGGTAGCCAGCTGTCTCTGTCATTCTAGATTTTTGAAAGTTACTTACAATGCTCTTCCTGTTTACTTAGGTAGTATTATATCCTTCTGAGGTCTTTGATGTAGTTGAAAACTGGATAGTTATAATTATAGTTTTCCTTAGTTATAATAAAAATAAATTAGATATAAAACTTTAGACTCAAAAATATAGGATAGATAAAATATTTTCTTTAATTTTGCCAAATACAAATAGATATTGTAACTGTAATTCTCGCTAGATAACTGCTCTGTTTTATGTAATTTTACTATGTTAAAGTTAAAACCTTCCTTTAAATAAAAAGAAAAGGAGAAATGATGGGAATGTCTTTCTGAAAATGTGTTGCTCTGATTGGTTGATAAATAAAGCTGTTTGGCAATGGTGGGACAGAATAAGGTGAGGCGGGACATTCGAACGAGGGGGAGAGAAGAAGAATGCAGAGCTGGGCAGATGACACTCTGCCATCTAGAGAACAGCATGTAACGGCACACAGGTAAAGCCATGTGGAACACATGGTGGATAGATTTATAAAATGGGTTAATTTAAGATGTAAGAGCTAGCTAACGAGAAGCCTGCCATGGCCATAGTTTAAAAATGATATAAGCCTCTGTGTGTTTACTTGGGTCTAAGCGGCTGTGGGAGCCGGGTGGGCTGGGACTGGACAAACTTTTGCCTACACACACATACACACAAAATTACTGTTGTTAAAACCATTTACATGATTCCAAACCCCATTTTTTGAAGTTGACTTTTAATTGTTATTCACTACCCCATTACTTGCTACTTATAGTAAGATGCATGTTCAATGTAAATCAGAAAAAAATTGATAGAAGAAATGCCTGAAAGATCATGAAAGGATTTTACNTTTTAAAAAGACACTAGAGAACAGAAAAAGACATGGTTAGAAAAATATGGTGAGGATTCATGTAAATATAAAATTTTAAATATTTCTGTTAAATATAGAATATANACATATTGTGAATTCTACCTTATTAATATGGTCTATTGAAATTTACAAAGAGAAATGGACAAAACAATATACTAAAATCTCTTCTGGGACTGCCATTTTCCACACCATCAGGTAGACCTGCTCTTTCCTCTTGCAGAGGCTTGCCATGTTCTCCTGAGCCTTTTCAGACAGGCCCATTTCTTCCCCACAGGACAGTGTCCCACTTCTCTTGTTCCGCTACTAATTGCCCATTAGATAGGCTCTGCTCCTTTCTATCACTTTGGTGCTGCATCACCTCTGCTATTTAGCTTCTCTGAATTATTGGTTGAGCATCATTCTTCCCCACCCTATAGACATCTTAGTTCCTCTGGGAAATTAGCTCTAATTGCTACAGATCACCAAGATCATCTAGGGTATCCTGTCCTCATGATTTAAATTTGTTCCACTCCTTCCTAATCTACAATCCACACAGCCCTCCAGGATCTCAACAACCAGTTCAACCCTAAAACTCCTAACCCCACAGTCCTTATGACTGAAAACTCAACTGTCCAAGATCTCCTGCCTCCAACCATCAGTCTACCAAGATTTTCAAAGGTATAAAAACCAGACTTGAAGAGCAACATCAGGAGGCAACAGAAGAGAGGACCAGCAAGTAGTGTGCTGACAGTTGGATAATGTCTGTTTATGGAGACAGAAGTGGATACTAGGTGACTAGTGACAGTCTGGTTTTGATTACAAAAGGACCTATAATTCTACTTAATACAAATTCAACAAAAATTAAACAACATCCTATGCCTATTACAATAAATCTTCTGCTAAAGGCTATTCATACCCACACTGAAAGAAGAAAGATACAACTAACAAACTACTTTAGATGCAAAAGTCCCAGAAGAAAATCAAAAGTAACATGGGGAAAAAAAAGAAAATGATTCCCACTAAACTTACTAATCCCATAGTAAGGAATCCCAATGAGAATGACCTGGAAGATACGCCAAGTAAGGAATTCAATAGAATGATTATAACTATGTTGAAATAACTCAACAGGATATGATTATTCTCTATGATAACAAAAATAAATTGCTGACTTAAATGAGGAAGTCAGTTCAAGTTATGAAAACAAAAATCAATAAAGAGAATTTCTGAAGAAAAGCCAAACTGAAATGTAATAAGCCATATAAAAAGCTCAGTGAAAAGCCTCACCAACAGAATGGATCATGTGCAAAACAGGGTCATAGTTGGAAGACAAAAAAGAAGTATTGGATAACTCAGTAAGAGTCAATTATAATTTTTAAAACTATATAAATGGAACATGAGGGAGCTTTCCCATTACAATAATTAAGAATGAGGTCACAATGGGGGCAAGATGTAGATCTAACAGCAAAATACCAGATCCTATAATTCCATGTCCAGTGTCTGTAATTTTAATTTCAAAGGGTTTAGATAGCTATATCACACCAGCTTTGTAGCCAGCAACATAATGTCATTGCCAAAATATCACACAAATGTCTGGCCCTCACCATTTGCATTATTCTCAGTACTATTTCCTTCCCAGTTTCTACTATAATGGCTCATTAAATTCTGTTAAAGCATTCAGCCACTTTTCTAGATAAAACTTCCAAAGTTTCTAAATTTCTCTGAAGAATAAATTTAAAAAATACCACACACTTAATATGGTCACCTTCTTCACATCAATACTCTATTCTTTATTTTACAATGTCTGTATCAGTTACTTTTCTATTGTGATAAAATTTTACACCAGAAGCAAGTTCAAGAAAAAGTTAAATTTGCCTTATGGGTGCAGAGGGAGAGTCCATAATGGAGCAGGAGGACAGCATCAGGTGACCAGAACAGGAAGCTAAGAGATAACATCTGTACCACAACACAGAAATCAAAGATAAGACAGAAAGTGAAGCAAGTCTATGGACTCTCAAAGCTCACCCCCAGAGACGTCTTTTTTCCAGTAATGCTATTAAACCTAAAGGACATACTCTTTCCAAACATGGTCTCCAATATAGGACCAAATATTCAAGTACATGAGCCTATGGAGAATGCTTCTCATTCAAACTACAATAGATAGTAATAGATAATAAAAATCACAGCTGATTATTAATGATATAGAAGCCAACAAACCAGCGAAAGAAAAATACAAAAAAATAATAAAACAAAAAGTTGATTCTTTTATATTACCAAGATTGACAGCCAAATTAACCAAATTACAGAGAAAAATGACACAAATTAATAAAATCAGAGATGAAAAAGAAGACACTAAAAAGACATGACATACTTTTGAAAGATTTTCCATTGATTTGGAAATTGTAAAAAAAATTATGAATTTATACTTGTATATGACCTGCCAAACTTAAACCAAGATAAAGTAAATAACTTAAGCAAACCCATGACAGCAAACAAGATACAACCAGTAATCCAAAGTATCAAAGCCCACAAGATGGATGCAGCACAAAATTCAACCATAACTTTAAAGAAAATCTAATGCCAATGCTCCTCAAATGCCATAGGTTAGGAAAAGACAAATATGCAGATTCAAAACCCAAATAGTGATAAACCAACAAAAATAGAATCATAGGCCAATCTATTTGATGGAAATAAACACACAATTCTCAGTAAGATACCTCCCAACAGAACTCATCAATATATCAAAAATATTATCCACCAAAATGAAGTCACTTTCATCCCACAGATGCCAAGATGACTCAACATAAGGTATATCAATAAATAAGCCACCACATAAGTAGACTCAAGGACTGAAAAACACTGCATGATCATCTCATTAGATGAAGAGAAGACCTTTGAAAACATCCATCATACTTTCTTGAATCTAGGGATTCTGGGGCCATATCTAAACTTGATCTCAACATAATAAGGGCAACAGACAACAAGAATGTAACTAGTGACATGCTAATACAGAAAAACTGAAAGCATTTCTACTAAAAACAGGAAAAAAATAAATAAAAAATGTCCATGTTCTCCCCTCCTGTTCAATATAGTGCTTGGAGTCTTAGCGAGGGCAACAATTTAAGAGAAGAAAATTAAAGAAATGCAAACAAGAAGGAAAAAGTCAACATATCATATTTAGAGTTGGTGTTATTCTATATTTAAAGGACCTTATAGATTTTACCAGAAGACTCTTACATCTGATAAGTACATTCAGCGAAGCAGCAGTATATCAGTTAACACACACAAAAGTACTCAGTATGTCAACAACAAAATAACAAAAAAGAAATCAGGGGAGCAATGCTGTTTATGATAGTCTCAAAAGTAAACATGTAAATAAATAAATCTAACCAAGGAGATGAACATTTGTACAATGAAAATATGAATACCCTGAATAAAAAATTAAGGAAGGTATCAGAGGAAGGAAAGATCTTTCATTGCTCTTTTCTTTATAAGTTTAATATTGAAAAAAAATAGGCATCCCATCAAAAGTCATCTACAGATCTAATGTAATCATCATAAAACGTTTAACAAAGATAAGGAGATAAGGATCTGGTTTTATTCTTCTTCTACATATGGCTCTTCTGTTTGGCCAGCACAAACAGGCTCACCCAGCTGAGAACCTTAGGAGCTGCAGTTATTATTTCCCTGGCAAGAGATGCTCAGTGACGTAAAAGTGGAATGAATGTTATGAGACTAGACAACCACTTTCTTTTTGGATTTAAGGCAACTACACAAGATGGAACTGATGTTTAGTACTGTTAGCAGAACTAAACAAAATAAACCAAGTCAAAAATATGGTTGAATAGGTCATAGTCTCTTGTTATCCTACTAAATGGACATAAACTGCCGCTTAAGTTACTTTATCTATATAGGGTAGTGCATCTCTCAATCTACACAAGACTACTCTTTCTTCTTTTTTTTACAGTAGATAGCAGATTACATAGAGACCCATAACTGGTTAGTGTGCAAAGAATAAGAGACTTTAAAGTGTCCATCTACAAATGCGGTGGCTCTATTATATTCCCTTCCCTCCAAGGATCAAGCATCATCACGCATAGAGATTTTTAAGAGCCAGATACTGTAGATGGCTGCAGGAAAACACTCTCTGCTGCACATGACAGCCTAATTACAGACATAAAATTATAGTGGTTGTAACTTCAAGCTCAAGACCTGAGTAACATCAGCTCTGCCAAAATTCCACAATGGGTGGAAAAGGGACTCATGATTCTCTATCCCTAGCTGAGGAGCTTTTGGCAGTTAATGACTACTGGAGGAGGGAGACCCAGTTTTCTTCAAGATTGTGGTCAGTTAGAGTCTACCTTTGCTCCAGTAGATGGTGTTATACTCATTCCCATGCCAGCAGCACCGAATGGACACAGTGGGTTTAAAAACAGCACATGAACAGTACAGAACACTGTGGAGGTGCTAGGGGATGACTTGGAGGCAAGGCAATAGAGGGTGGATTTGATCAAAATATGCAAGCAAGTGTATGAAATTCTAAAACAGTTAAGGTTTTTTTAAACAAGATAAAATTGATAGGCTAAAATTATTGCTTTATATTTATAAATGAGACAATTCTTTCAAAGCTAAGCTTAAGTCAACAGTAAGGAGATGATGCAGTCATGATAAAAATAAACAAGGTCCCATTTCCCTGATCACATTAGGAGGGGTTTTCTTCAGACAACATTTAAAATGCTAAATTTTGATCAAGTTTATACACAATTATCAGAAAAAATATGTCTTCCAGAAATTTAATCTCATAAAAAGAAGCATTATTGTACTTTCCAGGTTACAAATAGTACAAGCATGTTGGCTACGGTAGGCACCCTCAGGTAACCCCAATGACCCAGCCATATGGCATCCACTCCCTTTGTGATAATACCCTCAACCCTAGTGAAGACTAGACTTAATGACTTCTTTAAATTGCGTTACCAATTTACTGAAATTCAGAAATCATTTTCAATCTCTGAGTTGTAGCTTTCAATATACAATTTTTATCATCTCTCCTGTGGTATGAATCAGAAGTTGAAGATGAATTTTCCTCACTTATCCTAAACAGATATTGACCTGGGAACTAATATAAATAACATACTGTAAAAGAAGCCTTGGTGTTGATACTGGTCTGGAGTGAGCTTGAAATGAAGTTTAAGAAACTAGTTGAAGGTTATTTTTAATTTGATCAAGCCTATAAATTCTGAAAGTTCTCTGGAGGAAAAAAATATATAGAAATTACTGAGAACTTGTAGCGAAATTCTCTGAAATCAAAGGATAGCAGCTCAGGAAGAAACAAACTTGAATGACCAGAGGATGTGAAAAGGGAATTAGACATATTGATTCTGAATGTTATGACCTCCTTGTGTCCAGAGGGAGGCACTTACTAGTTCAAAAGCAAATGCAACCAGAGTGAAACACGGCAAGTCTACCATGAAGCTACCATGACGTCAACCTTGGGTTGCGTTCTTTGGAAGCAGTTTATTCCGATGGCTTATTTGGAAGTGCTCATGGCAGTCACATTGGATAGGAAATAAGAAAAGCAGTATCAGAGGAAGCAAGCAAGAGGTTAACCCAAGATAGATATGGTAAATTGATGTGAGGCCTCAATCAATTATGGAAACTGATGGCTCTTCAAAAATATCCCAATTTCAGGCAATTGATATCTGCATCCTACTGTCAGCCAGTGAAGGGACATCTCTTCTGAGCAATCCAGTGCTGTGCTGATGCAGCCATGCCCAGAGAGAGAGGTAGCTCTGAGACATAAGCAATTTAATTATCCAGCAACTGGTAAGAGGCGGTCAGTCCTGACTGAAGACATTTGGACAGATCATTATGTCCTCTACATCTTTTTAAGAGCTAAGGAAAGTTTCTAATGGGAAGGGGGAAAAGAAGTGAAAAAAGGTTGAAACAGAAGAAAAAGTGAGTGAGAATCCTACTCTTTCGCCTTGATTTTCGGTGCTGCATACTGTCCTTGCTGAATTGTCTCCTCAGAACTATGGAACCACCATTACCTAATGGAACATCCATTCTTTTTAACTGGACCACAATCACTGATAATTTAATCAAAGATACCACTGATGGTTCTGTAAATATGGCTCACCAATTAAGACCACTGGATATTCTTCAAATCCCAGCACCACACAGAGAAGCTCACACAATTTAAGCTAGTTCTGGACTCTGAGGGTGATATACATGTACTTGGTATCTAGATATCCATGAAAAAAATCCTATACATAAAAAACATGATCAAATAATTTTAAAAAACTAAAAACTACTAGTGTCACCTTGTTTCTCCTTTTCTACTTTAAATATTCATCATCATCCAAGCATTGTTTAACTTCAGGGAACATGAAAAAAGCTTGATTTTATAAGTTACACACTGTCTAATCTTCCCTTTTTACTTATTGAAAACATGATCATGGCTTTACATGCTTCATTTACCTTCAAATCAGACAAAACATGATTATAGATTATGACCAATAAAGCTACAAGGGGTGATAGAATTTCAAACCCACCTGATTTTATGATCTACTGTTTTGCATTAAAGATGAAACACATGGCCATAAAAAATTAAAATGGTACAGCCATATCTGCCTCCATACTTGTCTAACAGTCATATTTGTCAAATTTTTAAAATCTATTTTATATCTCTCTATATGAATAATAAACATACAATCTTTGGGATAAGTGGTAAGAATAACCCTATGACTTCCATTGAATTGGATACAAAAAAATCATGGAATTTCTCTAGACTGAGTACATTTTCTTTATAGGAATATGCTAGAAAAATATTTCAAAGATTTATTCTTTAGTACCCATGGTGACATGAAAAGATTGACTTTCATTTAATCCTCTATCACAACATTTTAACTTCAAAAACCAACCCTGTAAAGAATTCTTAGTTTGTTGTGTCAAATTGAGGATGACTGAAATACTTTGTGTTCATCGGGTCAAACAACAACATGGTGTAGACCAACTGCTTAATGAAAGTGCTATATTCATGGCAATTACTCTGCGTTAAAACTTTGTTGCCTTACTGATATTGAATGTCATAAATGCTTTTTCTAAAAGTTATATGAGAACTGTAACAATTAATTTTAATGAGTACAGTAAAAATTTAATATTTATATTAAATATAAATATAGTTTGCTTGACTTACTCTTTTGAAAGATTCTGCATTAAAACTGATGGAAGGCTTAGAAATTAACTCAGAAGGAAAATGTTTGCTTACTATGTGTTAGGTTATGGGTTCAATCTCCAACACTGAGGGATAAAATAGTGAAGAAAAAATAAAATGAACACTTTCTTCTCATTCCATCCTTATTCTCTAGTCTTATCTATTACAATTCTTTGTTAAAGCATTGATTTATTAATTTATATGTGTTCGTGTGTTTGCGTAAGTGTATGTGTAGGGCACCGAGTACATACACATATCCAAGGAGGTGAGCAGAGGCATTAGAACTTCTGGAACTACAGTTACAGGCAGGTATAAACTGTCTGACGTGGGTTCTAGGAGTTGTATCTGGGTGCTTGGAACTGTACTCAAATCTTCTAAAAAGGTAAAAATGTACTCTTAACTACTGAGCGATCTCTCTACCTAAGCAGTTCTCAACCCATGGACCAAGACCTCTTTGAGGGTCGAATGACCCTTTCACAGGGGTCGCACCTCAATATCCTTCATATCAGATATTTACATTATGATTCATAAGAATAGCAAACTATAGTTATAAAGTAGCAATGAAAATAATTTTATGGTTGGGGGTCACTACAACATGAGGAACTGTATTAAAGGGTCACAGCATTAGGAAAGTTGAGAACTACTAAACTTTCTCACAAAATAATCATTTTTATTAAACTTTCGGTGTGCCTTTATATTTTATAGTATTATGTATAAATCCCTTCTAAAGATATCCAAACAATATAAAGTCATGCTCATGGATTTTTTTTATAGTTTCCCAATGGACTTTGGTACATTGCATATTCTGAGGAGGCTCTTTTGATTCTAAATTTTAATTAATCTTTTTTACTTAAAATATGTATTTATCATAGTCTTTACCCTCACCCTAATCCTCCCAGATCATTTCCAG
>LZPO01035809.1:1437-12896 GCA_001675575.1 Neotoma lepida | reverse complement strand
CCGCTCAACTGAAAAATGGATGAAGAAAATGTGTTACATATACACAACGGATTACTACTCAGCAGAGAAAAACAATGACCATATGAAATTTGCAGGCAAATGGATGGAACTAGAAAATATCATCCTGAGTGAGGTAACCCAGACCCAGAAAGACAAACATAGTATACACTCACTGATAAGTGGATACTAGATGTAAAGCAAAGGATAACAAGACTGCCACCCACAGCTCCAGGGAGGAACCTAGGTGAGACATGTGGATTGCTCAACGAGGGAGAAAAGGATGAGATCTACATGGGCTGACTAGGAATGAGGGCGAGGAAATTGAGGGTGAGGGATGGAGGATGAGAGCATAGGGGAGAAGGAAGTTCAAGCTAGAACAGTGTTTTTATTTGATAAGCTTTCTCCTTTTCATTATAAATCTTCATTAGAGTTACCACTAATAACCACACAATAGAGTCTATACTAGGCTGTTTTGAGATTTCCTCTGCCCACAGAATTTAACTAAAACTCTTCATTTTAGCCTCAAGCAGACTCTTCAGACAAGGGCAAAGAACAGCCACATTCTTCACCAAAATATTGCAAGAACTATCTCTAGGTAGCATACTAACATTCTTATACTCTGAAACATCTTGAGCCAGCCCCAACAGTTAAAGTAACAAAGTAACTCTTAGTACCACTGTCTTCCATGTTCCTACTAGTATGAACCATTAAACAGTGATTAAAGCATTTCACTGCTTTCCAAACCCAAAGTATGAAAGTCCAAATACCTCCAAATAAAAACATGGTCAAGCTTATCACAACATACCCCAGTCTCTAATAATCAAGTTCTGTCTTAGTTAGGGTTTCCATTACTGTGATGAGAGAACATGACCAAGACAACTCTTATAAAGGAAAAACATTTAATTGGGGTGGCTTAAAATTTTAGAGGTTTAATTATCATCATCGATGTGAGCATGGCAGTGTGCAAGCAGGCATGGTGCTGGCCACATCTTGATATGCAGGCAGCACAAATGAACTCAATATCACACTGAGGGAATCGTAAGCAAAAGAGATCTCAAATAATAGGTCAAATAATAGTAGTAGAGCCCTACTACTATGTTCTTAACCACTTTAATGGGGCCAGTTTGGGGCTTTAGCTCATGGAGTAGGACCTAAATCTAACTAGAAAGTGGTTGATTACTCACATAGTGTTTTAGCACTGTTGCACCAGTATGTCTTACAGGTAGGTTGCTGCTGTAGGGTGCAGGGTTTGTAGCTGGCTGATAATGATGATTATTTTTCTCCTCTCATAGCATATAAAGTGCCTTTCATAACCATGAACACTTGTCAATAGGGTGAACCTTCTAGTTAGGCACTAGCTTGATTTCTCCATGTTTGATAACATAAGTAAGGAGTATCTTCAGCAATATGGTCATACTGTCAGTTTGTGGAGGGTAACTAATAGCCTATGATGTTTTGGAAGTCTATGACATACTTTTGGCTGTTGACTCAACAAGATATAATCCATTCTTGGCACTGGAGGTTTTATTTGGTACCATAAAATGTGTAGTTGGGGTATTGTATCCATTCACTATTATAAGGTGACTCCAATTAAATTCTCTTCATATATATATATATATATATATGGATTTTTTTTACTGTGTTGGGTTTCCATATGTAGCTTTTCAAAAGGCCTTTAGTGTTAGTTGAATATGGGGAGGACCAATCAACATTATTCTCCTGTTGTAACAGTATATTCTGGCAATTTTTTCCATTTTAGTATATATAAGTTATATTTAATGAGCATATCATCACTTAATAATAATTTATTAATGAAGTTTCTTATTATTTCCAACCTTTCCATGTGATCAATCTTATCTCTGCGATTTTCATGCTACCTATACACAGGGGTATTTGGATCATGTGTTTACAGCTTTCTGGACTGACAAACAAGTCACTGAAGGTTATTACCTGTTTGGTGGATTCGAAAGGAAAAAAAGCTTAAAATGGGTATTTTTCCGTTTCCCTTGTTCTAAGCTGTTGACATTCATGTGTCTAGAAAATGAATTCACCATAAAATCTCATTTAATCCACACAGAAAATGATTTTGGAACAGAGAGCCAATAATTCAGATGGTGGTCACTGGCTTATTTTGCTGCTTATGGACATATTTTTTTGGATGGAAGTAGGGAATAAAGTCAGAATTTATGTAGTCCTACGTCCTGATCAAATGCCATCATTAAATATCACTTGAGGAGAGATCCTTTTAAATTGAAATGAATTTCTATTTAAAGACACATATGATAACTGGTTACATGTAGTTTTCATGACTGTCACATGACCATTGTCATTCATGGATAATCTCAGCTACAATGACCTTCAAGGAAGTGTGGCTGTAACATAAGAAATAATCTTTCCACTAATCCCCTAATGCTTGACACCATGTCTGAAATTATCAAATATCTGCTTATCTTAATTCAACCCAAACTGAAGTTTCTGTTGGAATAGGCTGCAATGCTTCCTGCAGTATTCCTCCAGGNAAAGCAGTTAGTTGAGCAGGACAGGGTCCCCAGTTTGTCTTTCAAAATTCCCTAATCTATTGCTTTCACAACAGTATGTAGGGAGTAAACAAGGTTCAATGTGGCATTTACCAGGGGATAAGCATCACCCAGCTTCTTTGACATTAGTATTGAAATGTGTGTATTGAGACAGGGATTGCTGTACCTACATAATTAACAAGGAAATTCAGTGTTCTATGTGAAAGTTAGCAATCAGAAAGCAATCCTACAAAGCTTAGATAAACATGAATTACTTTATTCCTGATGTATTTATCAAAGGAAAATATGACAGTTTAATATTTATATTT
This sequence comes from Neotoma lepida, assembly GCA_001675575.1. Lineage (NCBI taxonomy): Eukaryota > Metazoa > Chordata > Mammalia > Rodentia > Cricetidae > Neotoma > Neotoma lepida. The sequence continues at coordinate 10,051 of LZPO01035809.1, read as the reverse complement.
ACACAGCCCATACATGACAGAGCAGAGTCAACCATAAAAGTCAGGTTTTCCCTTTGGAGACCAGCACTAGGGGGTTAGTTGCCAACTTCTAATGTGACTGAAGAGTGTTGATTGACCAAGGGATAAGATCCAATCACAAGGAATTCTGTCTTATCTGGATTCAATTTTAGAAAAATTTGGCAATTGCCCTATATCAAGTCAGCCAGCCAAATAAACAGATCCACTGAAAAGAGCTTGTATAACATTTCTTGCAGCAGAGCGAGTGATCTGCATGTCATCTGTGTGTATGTGGCTGAGCAGAGCGTGTCCTCCAGAGCTGCATGCACATGTGGGTGTATAAACCTCTGTAGCATGCAGATCCAAGCTAGAGGGCCCTGAAGACGCAAAGGATGCAATCTGTTGACAACTCCTAGCTGAAGGAAACTGGAATTAAGTAAGAACAAAACAAACAATGCCAGATAGACTTTTGTAGGGTTGAAAGGCATTTTAATGAATTTCCTGTTGCAAGGCAGAGGAAAGACCCTGCAGGAGCAGGCCTACAGAGAGCCAGAAAGTGTCCGCTAGAGAGCCAGACAGATCCTAATACTGAGAAGGGCAATTTATGTGCTATGAAAGGACAAAAATCCTGACTGAAATTCATTCTAGATCTGATGACAGTTAAGATATTCCTAGAGTCCCCTAGCATTGACTTCCTTCCTCTGCTCTTAGTTAAATTAAAAAATAAGGTGATATATGTTAGGCATTTTGTCCTTTGTGAGCAAGACTTTTTTTTTTCAAGAAGAGTTACAATTGTAGATTCCAAATATGATGGCAATTTAACAGAAGTCAAAGATTAAGCACGAGGGTTAAGCTAAACCAAGAAAACCGAGACAGCCTTTTGCCAGTGAGGAAGGCCACGGATTAGGGACTGGAAGTGGTTGGCTAAAGCTTTGGGATAATATCATTTAAATCCTCAACAGAAAGCAAATTAAACTGCAAGAAATCTTGATTGCCAGATTTATATGGACTAAAGGATACCAAGTGAATTCAAAACTTCTAAGAATTCCTGTGTTGAGAATTGAAAAATGTCATCAGAGTAAATATTGAAATCTCTCAGAATAAGCAATTTCAGAGACTTTAGGGTGACAGATACAAAACTAATTGACAGAATTCCAGAAAAGAGGATCAGTCCATCTTATGAGCCAGAGACTGGAGGAGCTGCCCAGGAAAGAGCTCTTAAAGGGGCCTCATTACATTTATCTCCCAAACAGATGCTGGGTTTTGTTACAGTTTATAGACGATTTCACATTCAAATGAAAACAATTATCCATGTGCTCCCTGCTTCTGCATCTGGTATAAAGCGGGTCTATCCAGTGTTCAATATGATTTCACCTACAATTCTGAAAGAAAGAACTACAATAGCTCCATGTGTATCTCACTTGTTCTTATTTTCCCATAGAAGATGTCTGACATTACGTCTCTGACACCCAACCTTTTCTCAAGGCTCCATCCAAGTGGACTACAGAGCACCATAAGAATGGCAAATAATGGTCATTATTTTAAAGCCACAGAATTAGAGTGACAGAAGACTGGATGTTTTAAATGGGTGTCTTGTATGTAGAATCTAATCACCACCATCTGATGTCTGTAGGTAGGATATATTTGGTGAGCAAAATTCTTGACAGATTTTCTTTTAAGTGTGAAATAAAAGCCTAGTGTTCAAAAGAGCCATGAGGACTAATGGAAATCTGACTGATTTTTTTAGACTGGAACAAAAGAGATCAGTGAGGCTGTCACCTTTACCAGCACTTCAAGGGACACAGAAAAAAAAAAAAAACAAAAACAGAACACTCTTAGGACAAGCTTCGGGACAAGCTAAACATATCATGCCAAGTTATCAGAATTTCAGTCAATGTGAAGAAATCCCCTCTGAGGTTGAGTTGGATATGATGTGCCATTCTATACAGAGGCTGAGAAAACTTCATTCAACAGAGCTGAGCCAAGCATACATTTGTCCTCAGTTAATCAGGGTGTGTTATTAGGAGACTCATGTGGATAATTTAACACTTACAGAAAACACTTGAAGATAGTGATTTAAAATTACAAATGTTTGGATGTTATTCCTAGGTGGAATAACACTAGAACACATGAAAAAAGAAAACAGGTAAGGAGGGATGTGTGTATTGTCTGCTTGGGCTGCCCTATATAACTTGGATCTTTGAAACTGTGCAAGAGTCCATAACAAACTGAGGCAGTTATGAATGCTTAACTGATCTTTTATGGAACTCTTATGTGAAAAGAAATGTGTTTTCTTGTGACGTGTAAATGTCAACCAGAAGCTAATGGTGAGAGTCCAATTTATTCTGTCACATAGTTTGCAAAAATTACCCAATAGAACAAAATGTTGGAATATGTGTCTATATGCAAACACATACTTTTACAACATTGCACAGATATTGAGTATTTCAGATGGGGTGACAGACTTCAAAACCAGCGATTCCTATCACTCCAGGGAAGAGATCAGGAGGGGCGGCAAAAAAAAAAAAAAAAAGGTTTTCAACACTCTGGTGCCCACTCCTGGCCCACACAGCTCCTAGAAAAAGTGAGAAACAAAGAGTCTGTTTTCCCTAGCAGCTCTTTTTCATATTCCTTCTAAATCTAGAAAACAGCATGAGTAAAAGTCCAACCAAGGGTTAAACAGAAGCCCTAGCTACTTGGCAAGAGAGCAGTAAATCCACTAAATCTCAGTCTAACAGGGAAGGCTAANCCAGTAGCTGCAGGTTCGTAAAGTCCAAGCTCCTGAGACATGTTCTCCCAGAGCACCCTAGACACTCTATCCCCAATGGGAAGGACATATGATTTTGTTGAGACTATTAAAACTAAAATTACCCAGCACTTTTCATTTCGTTTGTCTTATACAAAATTTATCATGGATGAAATGTTTGTTTTATTTTCATTGTGTCCTATGGAGTTGTCTCCTAACATCAGTTTCCCAAGTCCCCGAGGTATTTTGGTTGATTCCAGTGACACCTACTGGTAGAAGCTGAGAGTCTNTCTAGACGTTGCATGCAAAAAAAAAATTCACACTAAGTAGGTTGCATTTGGACCTAAGGTGAAACCTCCTATTTCATACCACACACATACCCTTTAGCTGATACAATGCATACTACCACATTAGAGGAGTCATATAAGATTTCTTATAAATATCACAGAATTGGTTAATTTTGCACCATTTTTCCTTGTCATTATAATCTGCCACAAGAATGGCTATGTTCTGAGCAATGTTCTGTCCTCGGTGCAGGAGTTATTGTCATATGAATGAGCTATCATTCAATCCTAAAGCCTGAGATGTTTTATTCTTACTTCTGTGACATTTGTATTACAGGGACAAAGGCTAAAGCAAGAAAGGAAAATGATACAAATTCCATTCAGCCTTTATCATTGTAAATTCTCATTTTTGAGCTTCTTTCAACCTACTACTAAAAAGTAGTTTTTCCCATAGTGAAAAAAAAATAATAAAAGACTGAATGAAGAAAGGAAATGGAAAAATAACGAGTTTATGAAACCAAACCTCTGCTGTGCCCTCTTTTAATGGCTTACCGCCACGTTTAACACAGGGCACATTGCCACTGAAGAAATCAGAGCAAGAACGGGACCCAGAGCCATTTCCGCCCACAGATCTACAAGAGAAGTGATGCTTTGTTAAAGTTGAGCTGTGATGCAGGGCATGAGTGGTACACTACTGCAGAATGGATTACAGAGTATAACAGACCTTACTTCCAACCCAGCATGAGAGGATCCACACACTCAGTATAACCATCTCTGACCCACCCCTTCTCAGAAGTCTTCAACATTCAAGGCAATATATGAAATGATTAAAATGCTCAGATGTTCCACTACATTGTTTTCTTCTCCTTGTTTTTCCAAAATCATTTTCATAGTTCCAGTAAGTTGGGGGTTAGTATAGAAACAAGTAGCAAATCCTGAAACAGCATTTTTTTAAAAAAGAAACTAAAACTTAAGGCACTTTGTATATGTGACACACTTCTGAGCTAATTTAAATGTATTATATAGGTTTTTTAAATAAAACTTCCTATATTTTCAATATAACTACCTAAATATTTTATTTCTTATGATTTGTTCTCATAGATACTTACATGACTGAAGTGTAGCTAATGTTTAGGATACATAGTGTTTCCAAAGCATTCTAACACTTTCAAACAGAAACATGCCTGATAGATTATAGAGGAGAAAGCAATTGTTATTAAAATATAAAATGTAAATATAGGGCTGATACTTTAGGAAAATAGCCTACAATGTTAGAAATATGTTACTACAGAATTGATCTGAAGAAAAGAAATGACACAAAGGCACTAAGTATTAACTAATCTTTGACCATCAGTTTTAGTATTTATCCTACAAGAGCAATATTTAAGAATTAAAAATTCTATTTCATAATATTTCTAAAAAATGAAAACCTCAACTAGATACATATGAGAGAGAGATGAAATCTTTGTGTCCTGCTGCATATTTATCAGAAAAAAAGCATATTATTATATACTCTATTAGGAGACTCTCATTATTCTCAACCCCTGGGGGAAATGACAGACAGAATATTTTATGACTGAAGATATTTCTGTAACTAAAAGTTCTTTGCTCATTTCTTTCAAAGTTGTAAAGCTTTAATATCAATAGATGATCACTGAGAGCAATATTCATAGGCCTGGAGTACTTTCATTGATCAAATGAAGAACATTGCTTAATTTTAAAATCCTATGTTGTAAAAGTTGCATCCTTTTTCTACACATTACTCAATGTCTGTCATCCACAGCCTTTTCTCGGGGATGTGTGCAGATGTGTGTGTGTGTGTGTGTGTGTGTGTGTGTGTGTGCTTTCTTAACGTCAGAACATAATGCTTTCAGTTTCAGAAAAATACAATTAGACAAGTAGATAGAGGTGCAGTTAGGTACAGCCATTTAAAGATACCAATATACTTTAAATTCTCACTACAATCCCCTAAGAATGAATTTTGATTTTGTACAATCAAAAAACAAATATCCATCCAGTTACATATTTGTTTACTTACTTAAATAATTGACTTTACAAAAATGTGAACAGAACTGGAACAATGTACATATATTGTAGGTCTTTACTGTATAATTTAGGTGTGGTGCTTCTTGAGACAATTCAGTTTAAGAAAATGGAAGATCTGCCTCATTTATGCACTAGTAATCCTCAAGCTAAAACTTTAAACTATATTCTGACATAAGACTTAGGATTCTGTACCCATGCTTTGCAATTGTTTGCTCAGCATTTTGGCCATACAGCATTTTCAGTCTTGTCTATTATGAGCACATTATAGATCAGCAGTGGATCACCAGAAAATATTCTGGTATCTGTTTGGCTCCACTCAAGACAAAAAGCTTAACTTGCTGATGAAAATAGGATTAATGTACTGCTCTAATTTGCAGAAGCAATGCTGTTGCCTCTCTCCCATTTGCAATAGTTTCTCAGGTAATTCTCCATTAGCAAGTATAAAGTAACATCACACGCAGCTATGAGCAAGATCAACATCCACATTCACCCCACCCATCCTAAGACAGGCAGAGCACCCACTGAGTAAGGGGGAAAGCCTTCTGGTATGCACACAGCAAACATGTGGCTTGTGTTAACATTTCTCTGAATCAAATGGACAAAACCAAAAAAAAAAAAGTGAATGAATTCCATCAAAGAACAGTCTGAAATCAGTGTCTGACTTTGTCACTAATATAATTTCTATCTCTTAGACAAAGAATTCATCTCCTTAAGACAGCTATTGAAGACAAACACCACATATAGTCATCATAAAGCCACTGAATTTCTCTATAAGCAGAAAGAGCATTTGGATGCATATATTGCATTTTATCAGCTAAAAGTAATACAGCAGAATTGTATACTCTATATTTCTGCATTATATTTAAAATATAATGAGAATTATACTTAAAATATAATGAGAATTATATTTTATTTCATTTAAAATTATATTTTAAATAATTTTATTGTATTTTCACTATAATTTACTGACTGGAAGATACTAACATAGCAAATAAATGGTTTAAAAAATCTGGACAGAAAAATATGGAACACAACATTAAAGTCAATAAGGGAATTAAATTTTTTAAATTGGGGAAAGCTGAGAAAAAAATGAAAGCATTATGAAAAATATATATCCATAAGATTCAGTTCTACAAAACTGTAGAACAAAAGAAACAGAGAAAGCAACATACATTTTAAGAAGAGAAATAAAAATGCAATTCAAGTAAGAAAAGTCCCCACTGAAGAAAAATATAAACCAAGAAGCAAATATTTAAGAACAAAAGAGACAGACTGCTACGGGGAAAGAGACAAGGAAGAGCACAGAGTGGCATGGGCCTGAGGAATGCTCAGAGAAAAAAAGGGAACAAGAAACTTAAAAAAAAAAAAAGAAAGAAAGAAAGGAAAATTGTGGAACTGTGGTGAGAGACACAAAGAAAAGATACACAGGGAACAGGACACAGGAGGACAGTTAAGAACAAATGAGAAGTAGAAACAAAGAAGTTAAGCCAAAAAACCCCACAAACTTTATTTAGTCATTACAGAAAAGAACTCATTTGTATGTATGTGGCTTTTGTGCTCTAGTAGCAAATGTTCTGGTTTCTGTAAAGCTATTTAGAAATTTGCTCTGAGTTCATATTTGGGAATATGAAAAAAATATGAGCCATCTAAGGATTGACTACATCAACTTTACGTCTTTCATTTTAATGGGTGTTTTTATGGAAATGGCAGGTTTTGTAGAGGTATTTGAAATGGCAAGATTAAGTTTAATAATTTCGTGAACATTATACAGATTTAAATGTAGGTGCTATTGTTATTGTGGCTTCTCTTGATTCCATTGTCGACAAGGAATGTGTTGATCTCAGATGCTAAAATAACACCGGACACTATAAATCTTAAGGAAATACCAACAAGTAAGTACATCCTACACTGACATTTTAGTTTTGACCAGTTTCTCCATATAACTGATTAAGAATATTTTGTGAATAATTTACCATATATTTTAAATAGAGATTTCTTGGTATGTATTAATTAAATACAAACATAGGTATATGCATGTATGTAAAATACAGATGCCTTATACACAAATCATTACATTTTGAATAATGTGTATTATTTTTTGTTTGTATCATCCTTCAAATCTACATTTTTATGATGGAAATTAGCCTTTCATTTTTCAAGCCATCTTTAAATACATAGCCCAAACAGTCATAATTATACAGTTCTGTTACATATTTGTAGAAAAGAAAGGAAGACATTGCCAGAGTAATAGTAAATTGGGTGGATGTTCAGGTGTAGCAAAGGGAGAGCTGATCACTCAGAAATAAGTAGTATTTTTGTCTAGTAGAAAGGTACTGCTGGGGAGTAGATAAATGGGATATTCTGATCACATCCTCATCATCTGTCATGGAATTGTTTACTATAGCTTTTCAAAGAGTTTCTTACTTTTTTTTCTTACTTCATTCAGTATATTCAGCTACATAAAACATTCTAAATTCTGGAATCAAATGTGAGTTCCACAAGAACTTGACCATGTCTTCATTATCTTACAGCTTCTATCTTTAGAGGATTGTCTAGACTGCATTGGGCATAGCAAGCATTCAATTCATGTAGTTAATTAAAAGTGAAATATAATAGAAAGCATTAAAACATTATTTCTTTCACTAATTGTACAAGTGAAATATGGGAAAGAACCATCTTAGAGAGATTCATATAAAAATAATAAAGTTTGTCTTGGGCAGAAAATTCAAAATGGGTCAGCAGAGTAGTTTAAATTTTCTTTTAAAAAAATGCCTCTAATCCAAGGAGACCCACCCAGATACCTAATGACCAGAATAGATATGTGACCACCTGAGTTTTCTGAACACAAATCAGAGATAGTTTTCAGTATGTGACATGCTCAAATTTCTGTCCGACACATGGGAGCTGTGTCTGGTGAAGAAATGTTTTACAGGTTTTTGAGGAAACTTCCCAGGACTTCAGGAAGTTTAGTCTGAAGAGGAGCTCCTGTAAACATCAATAATTTATAGGTAGATTATGGAATACATTTTTTTCCTCTGTCTGACATTGTGGAGCTGAACTAAATAACAAAAAGCTGAGTAGCTGCTATAGGCAAGACCTGCCAAGCAAATTAAAGGGAAAACCATAGCACTCCTTCAATACATGCCTGAAATTGTCACCTATTGGTATCATTTAATCTTTAAACTGCCCTGAAAACAAATTAGAATCATCTTCTGGGGAAAATAAGGTTTGATGAGAGTATCTTAAAAGGAACTATTTATTGGGTGATGTTATCTTCCATCAGGAATTTTGAAATGAAAGCAGTGGAGTATCTGGTATGAGGAAATGAATGGTTGCTTGGCAAAAACAGAAAGGAAACACAACTATTTTTTCGTAAGATTACCTAACGTGCACAAGATAGTCACCAGTGATGTCCCTGTCATGGCTGGCATTTATTTCTAGAAATGTAAACTTTAAAGGTACAAAAAGTTAATACAATTGGAATTTAACCTACTAGTTCCTAAAAAAATATTGAATACAAGACCCCAATACACACACACAC
>LZPO01035808.1:19962-37111 GCA_001675575.1 Neotoma lepida | reverse complement strand
CCTTCAGTAATATTGTCCTATGAGTTGTTCATGGACTCTTTGTGAATCCACACATCTCTGTGTGACATGCCCTGTCCCAGCTCTTCATGGTGCAGATGAACTTCGGTCTTCCTAGGCTACAGACATTACATGTGTTGGATTCCAGCCCTTTGTCAGATTGTGTCTTTTCACCTTTTTTTTTCCTATTTTTATTTCAATGAAGTTTAACTTACCAGTTTACTTTTTATGCCCAAACTAAGAAACTTTTGCCAAGTCAAATAACAAACAAACAAACAAACAAAAATTCTGCCCTTCTAACATTTTATAAGCACGGATTCTGATTTGCTGGTTTGATGCATTTTCAGTCATTTCCTTCCTATCTGAGCAGAAGTAGCAACGGCAGCGCGTCCCTCTCACAACTGACAGCTGCTGGTCAGTCATCCTGAACCATGGGTTGAAAGGTTCTCCTTTTCCCATTGAATTACTTCGATACTCTTATTTAAAAAAAAAAATCAATTGTCCAGATGAGTAGGGTTTGTTTTCTGCATCTGTTCTGATCCGTTTGTCTACAGCATCAGCTACGTTCATTGCTATAACCTGTTAGATACAATAAGGTATGGTATGTTCAATTCCTCAATATGTTCTACTTGGAAAAATTGTTTGGGCTCTTTTAGGTTCTCTATGACTTTGTTTCCTTATATGATTTTTTATGTTATTTTACCGTGTGTTTGTGATTGTGTGTGTGTGTGTGTGTGTGTGTGCACTTGTACAATGGGAATGATATACCTGTGCAAGCTTGTATGAAGGCTAGAGACAGAAACTGTGCCTTCTTCTACCACTCTCCATCTTATTTTTGGACACAGAGTCTCTTTCTGGTCTCCCACCTCTTGCCTAGACTGACTATCTAGCAAAGTCCCAGGATCCTCTCATCTCCACATTCTTAGCTCTGAAGCTACAGACATGTGCCCTATATCCTGAGGATCAAACTCAGGTTCTTGTGCTTTATGCCACTAGAACTTTGTCCACTGGGTCATCTCCCCAACCCTCCTCACATCTTTAAAAAAAGAGTACCAATGTGTCAGTTCCTTTAAAAGTTGTATACTCTAAGCTAATGTATCATCTCCCCAGTTCCTCAGATGGAGATTAATGTTTCATTAGTTGCCTTTAAAAGATCTTACTCATAGTAATTGTTACTGATATCAATCATTATTTTCCAGTCTTCAAATCTCTGTCATTGCTACCAATACATTAACATAGCAGAATTTTTGCAACACTCTTCCTTCAAGGGCCCATTGAATACTCTCAGTAAATTGTCTGAAAGTACCCTTGACTTCAGATAATGCTCAGGCCAAGTTGGTATACAGAGAGAGGAGTATGTTTTTTTCTATTGAGGACAAATACTACAACAAGCACCACATATCATAAAATTTCTTTAAATTTTTTAAAATAATTTTTATTTATTTTTGTGTGGCTGTATATTTGACAGGGGGTGAAGTTCGTGCGATTGAACATGTGTGAAAGTCAAAGGACAACTTGTGGGAACACATTTTTCTCCTTTTACCATGGGTATCTCAGGTATTGAACTGAGGTCATCAGGCTTGGTGGCAAACACCTTTACTTGCTAAGCCATTTCACCAGCCCACAAGTTTTACTCAGTAGTTTTTAAAAAACGAAGTCTCATTTTCTGGCTGCCTTTTCATTAGAAAAGGATAGTATATTATTTCAATTTCTTTTGGCTTTTGACTATTTTAAAATCACCTTCAGCGCTTAGGAGAATCTTCTAGATCTCTAATATCAAGGCGTTTTCTCAATGGTGAATGGGACCCTGAGATATAAAGAATTCAAAGATGATTTTCTAAATTAAGGTGTTATAGAATAAAGGTTCAGAGTGCACAAACTGAGCATCACCTGCTTAAGACCTGAGAAAATCCCCCAGTGACTCAACGGTAGTTAACTGAACATTGACAGACTGAGTTTGTCAAAGTCCATGAATGACACCAGTATCAGATGCTGAAGAGTTACCAGGACATCAAGTTGTTCACAGGTGTCTTATAGAAAAGAGATATGGTTGGATAACAAGGGTTTATATTATTATTACACTGCTTGGAAATGTTGGGGTAGCTTATATTTTAAATTTTTGTAAGGAAATAAAATATCTGCCATGACTGTTCAAGCTAAAAGGGATAGAGAATAAGAGCATTGCTTTAAATCACTTTCTGACCAATCTTTACATTTAAGTAAGTTAATAAACCTTCAGAGATAATCTATCACTTGGGAAATACATCCTTGGTGGCATTGCCACAGTCTCAGGACCACCATAAACAACCTATGTTTTATATTTATTTCTTCTGTTTCATTTATAAAGCCACATTACACTTCTGGAAATTCTTGACTCATGCCCTGGTGTCTCTAATTCCCAGGCCTTTCCAGAGAAAAGAGTAAGGGCCACCTATGAGAGACATCTCTCTCTATAAATAATGAGTACTATGCTATCTAAACTGTCGAAGAAATATGAGACATTTCTTAATATAAAATTTTATATAGGAGATACTTGTTTTGAAAGGGCAAAGAATCAGCCAGCTCGTATTCCTCCTGAAATTTTTGCCAATGAAAATGAAGACAAAGGAGGTTGAGTCCTCTGCTCCAAACCACAAAGCTATGTTCTTAATGGAACAACTGTGAATGGTTGGTACTTTCTTAAATTCAGGGTTCTGATCAGTTATTCATTAAGATAAATTTCACTTGCATCCCTATTCTTTCAAATTGAAGTTATGTTGGTGGCATAATCATGCATCTTCTCTTTATAAATACATTTAAATATATTGCACTTATAAGTGAAATAGGATTAAGATATTCTCATTAGATAGATTCAAATGTAATTAGTGTCTAAGAAGTAAGAAAATTAAATTAGCAAGGAAATCAGCTAGTCTATCTTTTAATTCCTGGATAATGCATTGATGTGCATTGCCACATTCTCCATTACTCAGCTCATGGGTACACTGTCGAGGAAAACATACTGACAGGCACTGGCTGCTCAGAGTCCTTGATATCATATTCCTTTTTATGAATTGGAGGCCTTGGGATCCTATCTATGCACTTCTAGTATTCATCTTATTTTAAAGCTTTTCTGTTACATCTAATTTAAAGCATTGTCTGAGTCTATGACAAAGACAAGTATGATAAATGCTAAGTCATTTTGTTTCTGTGTGATAGGATGAAAAGTTAATTATACTGAGGACTAGTCTGCTTGTCTTGAATCTCCACCTCTGGCCCACCCTTCCCACTCCGTGAAGGATAATCCTTAATGTAAGAAGAAGATGGTGGAAAAAACTCCACCAACTTCAAAATATTCACAAGATATCAAATCGGAGAGAAACACACAGCACTGAAATCCAGGAAAAAGTGTACTGTATAGCATGCATTAGAAATCTGGGGAGATGTTAGAGACTTCCAAAGCAGATGTGCTCATACTGAGAGTACCCCATTGATAGTGAGGTATGTTAGTAAGATGGTCAAATCCATGCTGAAAACTATTTAGAGACAACCTGGTAAAAAGAAGTGGGCAAGTAGAATCAGTGTAGTATATAACACTGAAAAATGTGTGTTTTAAGAATTGAAGGAAGCGGGCAGTGGTGGCACACGCCTTTGATCCCAGCACTTGGGAAGCAGAGGCAGGTGGATCTCAGTGAGTTCGAGGCCAGCCTGGTCTACAAAGTGAGTTCCAGAACAGCCAGGACTGTTACACAGAGAAACCTTGTCTCAGAAAAAAAAATTGAAGGAATATAGAAATCTAAAATGGAGGAGAAGCATGGGGGAACAAATGACTTTGGTGATCACATGCTTGTATACCAAGCACAATGAGTGTCCACTGAGTTATTTCACCAAATGAAGACTAAAGGACATTTCTGTAACTGTGAAAGGAACTGTACAACCTATGGGAAGCTTCTATACTAGATCACAAAGAAATGATGAGTATTGAGCATCCAGTAACAGAGAGGTACATAGAATGAGGATGTGTATTGCTTAGAGATAAGATACATACTTGAAGAAGGATGGAGGTAGGATAATCAATGTCTATGCTTTTACCTTTCATTAGTATTGTAATTTTTCACTTAATGATAGAGAAATTTGCAAGAATATACTTCATAGAAAAGGTTGGGGGTAAGTTGAGAGTCTTTGAGTGTTAGATGGCTCACTTTTGTGTATCACATATGATTTTGAATATAAACAAGAACTGAAAAGTGTGGCTGAAAGACACAAATTTGGAGTCAAAACATATGGATGGGATTTAATTATGAGACATAAAATTACATGAAGAAAAATGTCATTTAGTTCACTTAGGGATTAATGAAATTTTCTTTAGAATAACCTTACATCAAGCTTTAAACGTTCTGTGGATGCACTGCTCTGTGAAATTCAAAGAACTTCCAAATATGTATTAATTCAAATGAAATATATGTGTCAAGAATCACCTTTAGATTTTGGAATCATGGGAAAATTATGTGATCTTATCTCAATCAATACCAGGTAAGAGATTAAAAATTAAATGCTTTCTGTTTTGCAGTACTGGGGATTGAACCTATATGCTAGACAAGCACAACCAATGAGTCAGACACTTTGCATTTTGAAAAGCAATTACTAGAAACCAGCAAACTGGAGCTGAGGAGATGGCTCAGTGGTATAGTGCTTCCTGAGCAGGCATAAGAACCTGAGTTCAGATCCCCAGTGTTCATGTAAAAGCTAGGTTTGTAACCCCAGCAATGGAGGGTGGGTCAGAAATAGAGGATCACTGAGCTCACTGGCTGGCCAGTCCAGCCAATTGCTGAGCTCTGAGCTCAGTTAGACTAGTCTCAAAAATTAAGATACAGAAATGATTGAGGGAGATACTTCATTGATCTCTGGCCTCCACATGCATCCATACACACACATGTTTGAGCAGCTACACGAGCACACACACATGCACACACGTACGAAAAGCTAAAACTAAGTAATAAAAATTTAAAACCCAGAAAACTAAATGTTGGTAAATGATGGAAGCTACAATTTAAATAACTACCATGTAGCAGACCGTCACACAGTTCCTTCCACTGAACTCCAGAAAAACTTACAGCTGAATATTGTTGCCAACTTGGCACGACCTCTAGACATATAGGAGACTTAATTAATAAATAATATTGTATCAACAGCTGTCCATGAATATTTTCTTTATAATAAATGTATATAGCAATGGATCCTTTTAACCGGATGGAGTGATATATTCCCATAATTATCATTATTTCTAAACTAATAATAAAACTAGAGTCATTTTAGTTGAAAGTCATAGCTTCCAAAACTGCTTTTTTATCTTATTGGTGAAATTATTTTGATAATCTTTGTACAAGGCCTAGAAATAATTAACAAAAGTAATATTAATAATTGTGATTATAGATATAGATTATAATTTTAGTGTGGGAAAACACATTATTAAATTAAGCAATAATCTTCCTAAACATAGATATAGTGAGTGAATATAATATTAAAGCAAATTTTGGAAAAATTATGATTCATATGCACCACCTCCATATTTTTTATTTTTGTGTATAGATTCTCAAGTGGGCTAAACCCAATGAAGTTGTAAATACCTCAGCTTACATTCAGCTTGTGTCACATCTGTCATGACTTCTCACATCTTCCCTTTCTGAATTAAATACCAGGCACACTCTTCTTTGTAGATTATAAATGATGCCTATGAATAAAGGAGAAAGGAGTAGTTTGCCTCTTGTTTGCTTTTTCAATTATCTCCTGTTCTCTGTCATACTTTTTGCTAGCCATAACTGCTCGAGTCATCATGGGCTAAGCATTCCAGTTAGAATCCCCTGTGGGAATGTCTGCAGATGACCATCTGAGGTCTATTGAGTACTACTAACTTTTACAGCATAAGTGTGGTTTCTGGTTAATGTCTTTCTACCTGCTCCATTTTGAGCTTCTTTGGAAGAAATAGCATCTACACTCTCTATGATCCTGCCCGAGATCTCTCGACCTCAGCATCAAGTTCACTTGGAGGAAGCATCATGAAGATGGTTCAGTGGGCTATTAAGCAAACCATCTTTACCCTAATGATGCATACATCTATTTGGAGACATATACGTAAACACATGGGGGGATAGAGAGGGAGACAGAGATGAGACAAAGAAACACACACACACACACACACACACACAGAGAGAGAGAGAGAGAGAGAGAGAGACAGACAGACAGACAGACAGACAGACAGACAGACACACACACAGAAACACACAGAAACACAGAGACAGAGAGACAGGGACAGATACAAACAGAAACATAGAGAGACAGAGAGAAACCAGTGTAGATGGCTGCATGCACCTATGTATATACACGTGGAAGTCAAAAGTCAACATTGGATGTCATCCTCTATCACTTTTCTATCACTATCAACTTATTGTTGAACAAAGTTGATGAGCTCTGAACATGGAGCTCACCAATTATCTAAGCTGGTTGGCTGGCTGGCTGGCTGGCTGGCTGGCTGGCTGGCTGACTGGCAAGCTTCAGTGACCCTCTTGTCTATACCTATCTGTGCTTGGAACGCAGGTGTATACCACCATGTCTGGCTTTTTACGTGGGTGCTAGGGTTCTGAACTCAGGTCCTCATGCTTGCACAACCAGCTTGCTGAGCTATATCCCAGTTCTGGATTCAAATATCTTTGAATGTTAGTAGGTAAACATCCATAGTGCATCTGCTTCTCTCTTCATTCAACTGGCCATAAAGGATGACTTTAGATTTTCTGAAATTTTCATGATTCTTAAGGCAGAGAGACATGCACTGTGGGTCTCCTATGTGTTCATGCATCCCTAGACTTCAATCATCAAGGATCTTCCCCAGGGACTTTATATCTGTAACACTATGTAGTATTCATATCATCCACATTTATCAACTTCAAAATTGACTTTGCTATTCTTAATAACTTGTTCTTCAATTTAATTCTATGGAAACATCCCACTGTCATAAAACACTCCTGGGATGAATATTCGAATTACATTTAATTAAATGTTATTATGGAGAAAATTATAATATATAGAACCCTTGGACTTATGAGAAAGATTTAATTCCATACTAGTGGTCTCATTTGTTTGTTTGAGTTTATAATATTGCTTGTGAAGTCTGCATATCTTATTCTCCAAGATTTTCAGTTACTGTTGCAATAACATAAATAGCATTTTGTGTTAAAATACATGTAACACAGAATTGACTATCTTACCCTTTTCAAGTAAACATCTTAGTGGCATTTTTATTTGTGTGTGTATGTGTGAGTGTGTGCTGTGTGTGTGATTATCTATTTACATGTGTGTGCGGGTGCTTATGGAGGACTGAAGGGGGAGTGGGATCACTTGGGCATGGAAGTAAAGTTATTTATGAACTGCCAGATGTGGGTTTTTGACAGGGGCCAGCCTCAGCAGTTGACAGGTCCCATAGAGGTGGTAAGGAGTCGGCCAGGGAAGGAGTGAGCCAGGCATGATGGTCAGCAGAATCTTGCAGCTTATTTATTTATACAGAATTCAGTAAGCAGGGATAGATTCATGTTGTTCCAAAATATAGATCATATCATTTTGGTTTGGGGACATGTATTTCACTTCCTCTTGCATATCTTTTAGTCATCATTGATAAATCATGATAGAATAGAATTATCTCTTACAATCATTTTCCCTCAAGTTTAATCATCATTGATAAATAATTATCTCTTATAACAATTTTCACTCATTAATCCCATAACCCAATTTTTAAGAATCTAGAGGCATATGACAGCCTGTTCTCAGGCTAGTAGCTTTTGTGGCTACTAGGACACTAGACCAAAACAAAATCTCCAAGCCAGCCCAGACATATTATCATGTCCCAAGCAATGTATTATTAACTCTTAATGGTCAGATGCTCAAGAAAATTTCTCAGGCCAAAGCTGCTGCAGTTATTATTCAAAATATATAATTCAAATATATATTCAAATATTTGTATTTTATATATTTGTAGAATTTGTTTATATGTCTAATCCTGGCCTTCTTTTGTTCCTTGGTTATATGACATCACAGTGAGTCTGCATGAGCTGACTTTTCTAAGAAAGGGAGGTCCTGACAGCTCCTTCTTTTATCATCTTTTAACACCATTCTTTGCCCCCACTCCTGAGAATACATTGCATAGACAGTTGGCCATCCATGAAGCAGAGGGTGCTCACCTGGAGCTCCAGGGGTGATGCTGGTCATGTTCCCACACTTCCAAAACTCTGAGGAACAAACTGCTATTTATGCATCTAAGCCTATGGTTCCATTTGGCTGTGTATATAGTGTATATACATATGTGTATTCTGTTCTGATGTTTGTGGGTGTACGTGGGTGTGGATGGGTGTGCAGGCCTGATGTTGACATCCAGTGTCTTTGTCAATCACCCTCCACTTCATTTGGAGTCAGGCTCTCTCACTGAACCTGGTGCTCACTGATTCCCAAAGTCTAGTTATCCAGCTTGCCCAAGGGAACTCTGGGCTTTGAGTCTTGAGCCATTGTACCTGCAGGGCATTTAATCCGGGTCTCGAGGATCAAAATATCAATATTCAAATTTACAGGTTTTTGCCTCTTGGTCATATCCCCAGTTTCTGTGTTTCTAGGGCTGCTAGAGTTGACCAAGACACTTCTATTCAAGCATCATCTTAATTGGAAGACTGAGCACTGTGCACTTCCATGAATGAATAAGCTCTCTCTGGAATCCTGATTTTGGCTTTTCTCCTTTAGGGAAGTTGTCCTTCTGTGGAGCCCCAAAGCAGTTTTAACAATGCAACCAATGTTCACATGTGCCTGAACCTTACCAAGTACCTTTCCAGCTCTACATTTCATCAGCTTGATTGGCAGGTCTTGCTGTACAAAAGGCAGCACAGTGAATTCTTCTGGGCTTTGAGAAATGGAAGATCCATAGACATTCCTTCATTTCTCTTATGATTTAAAAGTTTTTCCAAGCTGGGTGTGGCACTGTAGGCCCATCATCCCAGCTTCTAGGAGGCAGAGACAAGAGAATCAGGAGTTCAAGACCCCTTCCAGTGCATAGTGAATTCAAAGACAGTCCGAGATAAATGAGACCATGACTCATAAAAGCAAAGAACAAATGTCCAATGAGATGGCTCAGTGCTTGCTGCCAACTATAGTAACCTGAGTTCAAGCCCCAGGACCCACATTTAGGAGAGAACTGGCTTTAGCACAAGTTGTGGCATGTATAAGTGCACACACACACACACACACACACACACACACACACACACAAACTTAAAATTTAATGTTTATTAAGAAATCAACTCCTAGTCACTTTTCCTAATATTATAAATACTTAAAAGTTTGATAGACTTTCATTTTAATTTTAAAAATTAGATTATCAAGGAAGTCAGGAGGCCAGCAAGTCTAAAGACATGATTTTATAGTGAGTTTTAATTTATGCTGATTCAGCTACTGGAAAATTGAAGCACTCTAACCTTCCTTCAAAACAGTAATTTGATGACAGTTATAATCATTCAATCTAATTTTATTCTGCTTTATGCTAGCCATTGCAGTTTTCATTTTTCTCATTTTTAGTTGAAAAAAATCTCTCTTTTGGGAAATTGAGGTGGTAGATGTTATATCCAGGACAAGAGATAGTAATTTAATTATCCAGTAAATTATTGAACACACCAGATTCTTTTGGACTCTCTGAGAGTAGTACTGTATGAAGGGTGTTCTCCCAACTATAACTCAATTATTTTAATACATTTTAAATAAATGGATTTCAGAAATAATTTGAAAGCACATTGTCATAGCATTTGTCTTCAGATTTCTCTTGATTTTAGCTATGTATTATGAAAATCAGTTTGTTCAGCTCTTATCTGTTATTCCATTATGCTCTAAAATATGAAGAAAGGTTCTTCACACCATCCCACAGACATAAAATGAGGACATCTAAGGCTGAGGAGATAGTGCAGTCAGTAAAAGTGCTTGCCGTGCCAGCATGAGGACCTGAGTTCATCCCTAGAGCCTACATAAAAATGTCAAGTGTGGTGGTAAGCTCTTGTAATCCCAGTGCTCAGGAGATGGGAAAAGAGGATCCTTGGGGCTTTCTGGCCAATCATCATAGCCTAATTGACAAGATCCTTTCTGAAAAATCAGGGTGAAAAGCTCCCGACGGACAATATCTGAAGCTGCCCTCTGTCCTCCATATACAAGTACATGCATATATATATACATGCACAAACTCTTTCACAGGCACTGATGTATATTTAAAAAACATGCTCATATACACACATATTAAAGGAAAAAAGGAGAAAAGGAGAAACTGCCTAACCCAGGTGAAGATATGTGAGTGAGGAATGCCAAGTGGGCTATGAGTCTTAATGCTTGTGAAAGAGTATAACCCTAGGGATTCAAGAGAGGGTTTACTGTAGTTTAAACTTTAAGTAACCCCATTTTATTCAGGTTTTTTTTTTTTATAAAACTCATAGTTTTATAATAATAAAATAAACTGTTCATCCTCTCAAGGCCTACTGGGAGTAAAATCTGTCACTCTTGTGCCCTGAGTCCTCAGGAAGCATGTTTTCTACACTTTCTTGTGGCGCCACAGGATCCCAAATCTCCTCCTTGTACACAGAGACAAACATCTTGAACTCTACAGTGTGTAGAAAGCAGAGAAGGTTGCCCATGGCTATTTGAGAATCACAGCTTTGATTGCATAGATTCTGGACAGCTGCCACGATGGCCCAGGGGATTCAAGAAACAGGTATTTGTTTTTCCTATGTCATGGTGAACACGACTGAGAAATCTAAGTGAGACTTTACCAAAAATACAATATAAGATATCACAGACTCACAAATTCATTAAACATTGAACCAGTTTATCTGTCTAACTCTGGATGGCAAGGGCAGTGCTGTGTGTGGCATCACACCACATTCCTTCCCCAACTGCTAGGCAGAATGGCCACTTATAGTCCCTTATTGTGCCCCTTTTCTATGAAATTTTTCAGAGCAGACAGGGGCCATGTCACCCCTGAGTATGTCTCTTCTTGTTTGGAGGCAGCTCTTTGTTTATTTAGCACTTAGGAGGAGGGCCATACAGTCTATGACTTGGTCAACTCTGAAGTTTTCTGCCCAAATCCACAGAGGCCTGTGTGACAGGGAGGGGGTGATGGATTACCTGCTGCAGGATTCAACTTCTGCACAGTCTTGCTTCTCTCACCTCTGTAGAGATTTGTTCTGGAAAGCTCCTTCAAACAGAAGCTCTGTGTGCAAATCTGTTTTACATCTGCTTCTGGCATGTAAATCTAGGACAGGAGCAGAGACAACGAAGCTGCAGTCCACACTCAGTGATCTTAGGAAGCAGTCAAAGGAAATGATTTAATCACAGAAATGTATGATAAAGCACAGCATAGTATTGTGCATATATAACAATGTGTACTTTATGTGCTGAAATGAGAGGAGAGAGAGTGCATACAGAAGAGGTAGGAGAAGGTTTTTATTCAAAATTCTTTAAAATATATGTTGCATGAGTAATTGAACGAGGTAATTGTTTGTCATAATAACCTAGAGTTCTCAAAATAAACTAGCTTAAACTAGACCAAAATGCTACATCATTATCAGTTCAAGGTAAGTTGTACTTATCTTGAGAAAGTCAGAGGCATTGCTTTCAAGCCTACCATGTCTAGCAGTTTTGACCTTTGCCTTTCTCTACTTGATTGGAAATTAGGGATCTTTCTTGTTTGTGATCTACTTCGGTGATGAGCCAATGACCAAAGGACTAGAGGATGGTCCATGTTTTAAGTTCAGATCTGAAATGTATAGTTTTAAGTTTATGCTTCATTGATAGGATCCCAGTCACATGACTCTTCCAGAAATAGGAGGGGTGGGGGTGAGANGTGCATGGCTTCAAGGCTCCCTTAGGAATATGGGAGTTGGGGCATCATGGGAAAAATCAGAAAGAAACAAAGAATTAGGGACATTTAGTGGGTTTCTTTACAGTTGCCAGCATTTCCAAAGCTTGGAGATTTCACAGTATAGACAAAATTCCAGCCCTTGATGGAAAAATCGGGTTTCCTTTTTGCCTGGCAATCATCAGCTAGCTTTGCACTTTAACCTCAGATGAACCACAAGTTTGGTTCAATATATGTATTAAGTAAAGGAAAAGGTAGATAAATGAAGATCTTTTTATGCTTGAAATGAAATATGTAAGTCTCCTAGAATAATTTAATGTAAAATGCATTAATAAAACATGTTTTAATCAAAAGTATGAATAGGGAAGTTTCTTGGATAAAACTTTATGAATTATATTATTATAAGCATTCTGAGTACACGTTTTACAATTTAATTATAAGCTAAGTGAAAATATTCAATATATGGAGGGAAGATAAGTACTTTTACTGATGTAATGTTTATTAGTATTTATTTTGTCTCAAAGATGTTAGTCATCTTTAGCTGGAATATGCATTTAGAAATATAAATAAAGGGATTAGAGAGATCACTCAGAGTTTAAGAGTACCTATATTCACTTATAACTCTGGCAGGAGATCTAATGTTCTCTTCTGGCCTCTGCACATTTGTAAAATATAGACACACAATACAATAAATGAATATATCTATGTCTGTATATGTAAGATAACAATATCACTGCTGAAAATACAGAAACATTGTTAAATATGCACCAGTCTGTTGGAGAAAAATGTGGAGATGTGTGCCGATTGCCATTTTCAAAGAGAACAACATTGGGAAGAAAAACATGGCCATGGTATCCGCTGAGTGCAGCCTGAGGAAAATCACCTGCTCACACAGCCCATGGGCCACAATGACATCATGTAGCTGGATGCTTTGCTCTGTCCCACCCTGGTCCCATGGTCCTGTAGCCACCTTTTTTTCTGTGGCCTGTAGAATGTCTGGCAGACTCTTTGGTGAAGTAGGAACCCTGAAGGACTGTCCCATCTTGTTTTAGCAAGTTTAACAGTCATTTTTTTGTGGGTCCTGCATGTCCAGTTTATATAGCATGTTGTCAAGCAGTCCAGGCAAGAGCAGTTTCTTGCCCAAATGGCTAGCTTTGCCATATTGAAAGCAAACTCCATAAGGAGCTTCTTCGATGACCATCATCCTCTTAAAGTAATTGGTGCTGCCAGGAGCAGTCATGTCACACTGTCGAGAAAAGTCTAAGTTCTTAAAACATTTTAAATGCCATATTCTGTAGGTTTTTGAGGTGTTTAACAATTACCTATAGGTCTGAAATATATCTCTGTATATCTAGAGACCCTAACTAATATGACTATGAGTTTGACTATTATAGATGACTATTAATTTGTATTTCTTAACTATACATTACATTTTTAAATGAGCTGCATAAACATAACACCTTAAACAAGAGTAGAAAATACATATAGTATAACAAAATTGACCTTAAATTTGTATCGATAAACCAAAATCCATACCAATGTAAAGTATTTTGAGATTAACTGTTTTTTTTTTGGATTAAAGTAGATTCAATAATCTACCTTTTTTTTCATCATTTCTATATCATCATCATGCATTCATTTTAGTATAAAAATACTGATCAGGGATCACAGTTACTGGTGGCCATGTCAGAGGAGCAGCAGGTGGCAATTGAAGTTCCTGGTGTCAGCCCACCAGGAGGAAAATCCCTGATGGGTGAAGCTCCAATAGGCAAGGCCCTGAGACCATAGACTCCAGAACGTCTTTTGCTTTTGCTGTGCCTTTACATGTTTGCTGCTGTCATCTTTCTCTGGTACCTGGCATGGTGTGAGTGGGTGTGGGGAGAGCTCCACTGACTGTATTTAGTGTGTTTATCTCATTGAAATATCCTGTTCTATTGGTCATTTTTACCTGTGGATTATTATGAAGATGATTTCCTCCTAAGCTGTACTGTTTAACTGAAACAATGATTTTATATAATAATTAGTGTTAGTTAAATAGGATTTTGATGATTGAGAGTTTTTAATAAATATAGTAAGGGATTATTACAGAGGTTAGTTTAGTGGAAAAACTAACATAGGTAAATGCAGGATCAAATGTTGCCCCTGACTCTGATAAGGCAGAGGGTGCGGAGGATGAAAAATTAAATGAAAAAGTGTCACACAGCTAGAACACATGAGTTTCTATTGAGGAGCCACATGGACTGTGGCTTAGGTTAATGATTAAGAAAAACAACTGAGTCCCAGTAGCCCAGCTAGTTTAAATTCTTTTAATCTTAATGTTGGGAGGTGTGTTCACAGGTTTCCGGGTGCATCATAGCTGAAACAAAGTTTTGAAAATAATATCTTTTCATTAAATACCTTTGAGGTGAAAAATGTAAGACAGTCTAAAGTTTTAGAAAGGCACAGAGTTGAGTGAGGGACTCTTTAACTGATGTGCCTTTCTTGCTAGGATTAGTTGATGACCAAAGGTGATGATTAATTCCTTATACCCATTTCTGCCCTCAATCTCCTGATACAAAAACTATTGATGAGTGGTTATGAGCACTAAAGATTTGAAGTAGAGCTAAGAGATAAAAAACCAAATATGACAAAAGAAAATATAATAATATGAAGCAAAAACTTTCATATTGAAGTTGGACACAGCAACCCAACACAGAAATCATAAAACACTAAACTGCAAAACATCTGTCCAGGACCTTCTGGCTTTTAGAATCTCCACTGAGAAGTCAGGTGTTATTCTGATAGGTCTGCCTTTATATGTTACTTGGCCTTTTTACTTTGCAAGTCTTAATAGTCTTTCTTTATTCTGTATGTTTAGTGTTTTGATTATCATGTAGCAAGGGAACTTTTTTTCTGGTCTAGTCTGTGTGGTGTTCTGTAAGTTTCTTATACCTTCATAGGCATGGCCTTCTTTAGGTTGGGAAAGTTTTCTTCTATGATTTTATTGAATGTATTTTCTGTGCCTTTGAGCTGGGATTCTTCTCCTTTTTATATCCCTATTATTCTTAGGTTTGGTCTTTTCATGGTGTCCAAGAATTCCTGGATATTTTGTGTTAAGAATTTTTTGGATTTAACATTTTCTTTGACGAATGAATCTATTTCTTCTATCATATCTTCAATGCCTGAAATTCTCTCTTCCATCTCTTCTATTCTGCTGGAGATGCTTGCATCTGTAGTCCCTGTTTGCTTACCCAAATTTTCCATGTTCAGTATTCCCTCAGTTTGTTTTCTTTATTGCCTCTATTTCAATTTTCAAGTCTTGAACTGTTTTCTTTACCTGTTTGATTTTTTTTCTTGGCTTTCTTTAAGGGATTTATTGATTTCTCCCAATTTTTTACTTGTCTTTTCCTCGATTTCTTTAAGGGAATTTATCATTTCATCTTTAAGTGCCTCTATCATCTTCATAAAGTTATTTTTTAAGGTTACTTTCTTCTGCTTTATCTGCTTTGAGATGTTCAGGTCTTGCTGTTATAGGACCACTGGGTTCTGGTGATGCCATATTGCCCTTTATGTTGTTGAATGTATTCTTACACTGCTGTCTACCCATCTCTTCTTCCAACTGGTGTAGGTGGTGCTTGTGCCTATAGGAGCTGCTGTACTTCCAATTGATATGAGTGGTGCTTGTTGCTATAGAGTCTGCTGATGCTGCCAGAGAGGGTTGTCTACAGAGAGGATGCTGGGGTAGGTGGAGGTGGGTGGCAGAGTGGGTCTTGTGGGAACTGAGTCCAGTTGGTGGCAGCGGTGGTGGTGCAGCCTGCCTGCAGGTCTCTCACTTGCTAACCAGCTGCTGGGGTCTTCACCAGAGTGATGGAGTTCCAACAGGGTTGGGAGCAGGGCCCAGCTGCCAACATATAAAGACATGGGATATATATTACCATTTCAAAATGTAGGGAAGGGAGCATAGTTGAGGAAATACTGCACCAAACAAGACCAAAACCAGCTGGGTAAACTTCAAACTCTGCATCTCCATGTCTGATGTTAAAACATTCTTCAGGTCTCCAATTCTGTTCAGCTTTGTTGACTAAAACTCACTTCTTACTTTTGGGCTGGTTCCACTCTCCTCAGCAGGTATTCCATGACTCTGGCATCTCTAACATCTTGGGTTATTGCAAAATTCCAACCATCCAATACCTGGGATTCACTCATGATTTTCTTGACTCCTCCAAAGGGCTTGGGTCACTTCTCTGGATCTGCCCTTTGCAGTACACAAAACTTGTCTTCTAGGCTTTGGCTGGCTCCACTCCATTGCTACTGCTGTTCTTGGTGGTCATCCCATGGTATTGGCATCTCTAAAACACTGGGGCCTTCTGCTACAATTGGGCTGCACTTTCAGCAATAACCTCTCATAGGTTCTCCTCATGATGCCAAGCCTCAACTTCATTGCATGATGCCTTCAGTCCTGGGCCTCTAACTGCCACTGAGGCTGCACCTTCACCAATGGCCTTCTTTGGCTTCTGAAAGTGCCAAGCCTCAGCTGTTCTCCATGACACCTTCATGGCTTCAAATCCAGTACCACCTAGGTGATACTTACACATTACCAAGTCCAGCTGCCACACAAGGCACAACCTTGGCCACCTCTCAAACACAACTTCTCTGTGCTCTCAGGAAACATTTCTCAGAAGATTTTACCTTAGTGATGCTGATCTCTTCTTAATCACCTCTAATTTCTTAGCTCCGGCCGATCAGTATTAAGTGTCCCAGCAAAGCAAAATTTTGCTTTAGTAGTTCTGGTATCTTGTTAATCACAGCTGATTCTTCATCCCTAGCTAACCAGAACCATAGGCTCNAAACTCCTTNCTTCTATCCTTAACTCNAAAGCCAGAACCACATGGCCAAAGCTACCAAGTTCTGCTGNTTNCTGGAGCTGGAACATGACCCTCTTGTTTAACTACATCTTCACCAGCTTTCTGTCTTTCATTGCCTAAGCTTGATTGTCCGGAAATAGTTCTGTAGACCAGGTTGGCCTTGAACTCACAGAGATCTGCCTGCCTCTGCCTCAGGAGTGCTAGGATTAAAGGCTTGTGCCACCATCATATGAGGTCACCACTCTATTCCATTTTGTCCTTCTTTTTTTTTAAGATTATGTAGCAGGTAGATATTCATAAGTATCTAGTACAAACATATTTAAAATTTATTAGAAAGCAGGACAATTGGAATAACATTTATTATTCATACATTGCTTGGACCTGCCTCTACTGAATCTATTTCATT
>LZPO01035807.1:17096-37172 GCA_001675575.1 Neotoma lepida | reverse complement strand
TATCTATATATTTAAAAGGATTAATATCTGGATTAAACAAAGAATTCAAAAAACTAAATAAACAGTGGGACATTAAAAACTTTCTCAATAAATGGTTTGATGAACAAATAGTTCTCAAAAATTAAATACAATATGCAAATNTATGAAAAACATTGATTTATCAGTTATTAAGGAAATCCAAGTTAAACCTGCATTTAGATTCCACCCCATTCCTGTCAATACGGTAGTCATTTGAAAGAAAAAGCAAAAGTTAATGAGAATGTATACTAGTCACTGCCGAAGGAAGTGTAAACTAGGCCAACTGATGTGAAAAAGCAAACAAGCAAACAAACAACTGAAAGTCGATCTAGCTTATGGCCCAGCTATACCAATCCTGTATCTATCCAAATGGCTCCAAGTCAACCTATCACAGAGATGTTTGCACACCAGTGTTAGGTACAGCTTTATTCACAAAAGCTAAGTGATTAAACCAGTCTAGATGTGTAGCAACAGAAGTTGGATGGGTGACTAAAAGTGGACAGAGGACGTGAAGGTGGGAGGGAGACATGTTGGAGAGTTTTAGAAAAAGATGGGATGGGCAGCAAATTATGCTATAAACAGGCATGAAGTTCTCAATAAGAAAATCAGAAATAAGTCATAAAAANAAGAAAGTGTGGCCTGAATGTACAATNGGATTTTTGTTCCATTTAGAAGGAAGAATATATTACTTCTAGGAAAACATCTGAATTGACAAATTATCAGATTAAAGTAATTAAACCATCTCAGGAAAANAAATATCATATTTTTTCTGTTTTTTCAGTTCCTATTATGCACATATGTGAGGTCATGTACATACACATGACATGAACGTAGAAACAAAATTGCCTAGGAAAACAAAGGAACTAAGGGAAGGCAGGAATAATGAGAATAGGATAGAAGGAAAATATTGAGGGGTACTCAGTACATAGTATATTTTTATGATAATGTCCTTATTAGTGTAGTACTACATATAGTGACACTTTTTTTCAAATGCTGTACATCATGGCCTCATATAGCTGTGCTGACATTATTTGTGCTGTGAGCAACATCGTTATAGAGACAAGCTAAGTCCATATAATTCTTAGTTTCAGATGTCACAACCACATTTAGGATTTCTCTCTACTTCTGTCTTCAGAGCATGAATAAGATAATAACTACAACTTAACAGGTGCACAGAGAGTTGCTGCGCAACAGAAGATCTAGCCAATATGGATGGAAAACATCCCTGGGAGATGAGTTTATGACTGAAATACATACAGATTTTGAGAAATTTGTACATTATGAAGAAGAATTGGGATGAATTTGTACCCATGGAATTTAGACATGTGGAGTAGCTGTATATTCATGTACTTGTTTTAAGAAAATGGGCAGACCTATAGGGTCTACCTCATTGTGTGCAGAAGTGGAGGTGGATAATGAAGGACAGATGCAAAGCAGAGATATTACTGAAACTTTCTTATGCATGAGTTTTAATAATTAGGGCTTTAAAATTTATATTAGGTAGTCATAATTGTTGCCATTCTATCGCAAACACAAAATGCTACTGTGGGATAAAAAACTACTGCTGGGAATTTCCACAACCACAAACACATGCACACGCTTTCACTAACTAATTTTCATGATGTCCTATGTAATGTGGCAGAGTTTCATTGCCATAAATGATATTATTTTGGGATAGTAACAACAAAGTAACAGTAATACAAATGACCACATTATTTGTCTTTCAANGACATAACTTTTCTAATTGGGGTAAATAAGCTAATATAATTTTAAAATGACTTTCATAGGAAAGAGAGGACNGTCAAGTGCAAGCAAAAGTACGGTATATGTACACACTATCTATGGCAGTTAGTTGTTGTCATGGCAATAGAGAATGAAAATTTAACAATAGTAGTAAAGATGCATCATTAGCAAGAGTTATTTTGGAGATAAGGGTAAAAAGACATATATTAGAGTCATAACTATTCATGGTCAAACTTATCTACACTGTATAAAAATAACACAGGACAAATATAGACCAATAAATACCAAATTTTCTAACACAACACTCTAAGAAGGTATTTAATTTAACTTAATACTTGAATGGGAGGTCCTGTGCTCAGAAATATGCCCAGATTTAAATGAGTAGCGCCAGATCTCTACCCTATGGTGCCTTGTAAGCAGAAGTGTGCTTCCTCTTATGTTCACAATAGAGCTGACTTCAACATCGTGCATTAAATGGAGTGAATCTTCAGAACAAGATCAGTCCTCAAATAGGAGACCATGGATGGCTGATNCTCTATGTAACTTCAGAGACAGAAATGCATTTGAGTGAGCATACCCCAATTTACAGCCTGGACTTCATTATTGATCTTGAAACAATGATAGCAAAGAAACAGGCACATTCCTGCAACACAGATGTTAAGAGTATTTAAATTTATAATCTGGAAAATGTGACTGTATAGTTATGTAATGTAATAATCAATGTAAACCAAACGAACCATCAAGCACAAAACATAAGCGGATAATCAGATGTGACTTAGCCACAAATCACTTACAAACAAAAAATAAGTAAAAGTTTAGTAATGAAATGAATTATTTATCTGATAGTTAGAACAAAATCTTAACATAATCTGAAATTCAAAGAAAAACATTTTATTATAAAATAAATATTAAACTAATGATATAATATGAAAATAATAAATACAAAATGTTGATAACAAATAACATCACAATTTAAACAGAAGACATAAAAGATTAAAAATGGAAATCAATCCATTGCAGAAAAAAGTTTCAAAAATAAATAATCATTAAAATTATAAGTCATAACAAAAATTGGCTAGTGGAAAATACGTATAATCAACTATAAAGAAAAAATGATAATAATTAATATGTATTGAAGACATCAAAGAATACATTAAAGTGGGTGGAATGTCATCAGTGATTACTCTAAGGGAATATTGAGGGCTTTCAAGTTTATTGATCTATTGTGGAAGGCGGAAATTAGATTTTTCAAAGCCTTTGCATTATTTTACATGCTGAGTTCACAAGAGTAATAAATATATCCTCANTTCCAAAGTGTTACACAATTCTAATTAATATATAGAAGAAAAATTAAATACTCAAAAAGTTTAACATAATGAATATTTTGAATAGAAAAAAATTAAAACACATGGGACTTTGTCTTATGTTTATTATTCATTTATAGATCATAATAATCCTTTATAGCAAAATACAAATAATCGCCTCTGAACCTCACATTGTAAACTCAGTTTTATTTATGGGATTTAAAAATGGAAGCTATTATTGTCTCATATCACACAATATTCATCTTCGTATGTTCCAGGTGGTGGTAGGGTCATACATATTTTTCTACCTAAAACTTAATTTTTCTTTAGTTCTGTGTGACTATAAGTTGAGACTAGTTATTCTCACTGTTATGGTTTAAGTGGTAGAAGGTGCCACGGCATATTGGACCCCAGGAACATCACAAAGTCACACCATGCAACAGATCTCACATTAGAGGTTTACTGGTGGAGATGGGGATGCACAGGCTGCCTCAGAGAGAGGGTGGAGGGGGAACGAGGACGGGAAGAGAAGGCTTTTATAAGGGGGTAGAGTACATGTGGATAGGGAGAAAAAGCAACCAATGGCGATGGTGGAAATGTGTCATATTTTGGCGGCTGATGATGATATGAAAGTGGGCTTAGTGGTGGGGTTTTCCAAGAGTCATTACAAAAATGAGGATATATAAGTTTAATCTACATGAATGTATTAATCAGTTCATATGTTTATGAATACATANAAAATATTTTACTANATAATACAAACTCATATANACAGAAGACTAAAATAAATAAAATTACTTTCATGAACTTAAAGAAGTTTTTAACTTGCATTTTGAAAGAAAATCTTTTAAAAATTTTCTTGGCAATAAATGTCTTCTTTCAGAATTAATAAATAAATTCAAATTTAAAGCACATTTTTATAATCTAAATTTGTACTGAAAACAATTTTGTGGTTCAATAATTCCNGCTGATTCAATTTTAAAACCTTTTCATTTATGTTACCTAAATTTTATGTAAAATATTTAAATAGAGTATAAAGCAAAATACATTACAATGTTGAAACAAATTTTGTAGGGACAAATTNATTTCAAAATTAGTTTATGACATCCAAGGTGATGTAGAGGCTGAGTGATAGGCAGCTAGAGGCAAGGTTTTATATTAACACTGGTAAGCAGTGTTAGGATAATATAGCTGCTCTAGTATGCATTTTAAGTGTCCCTGAAAAGCACAGTCATTACAGGCTAACCTCAGTGAAATGATTCAGAAACTGTGCACCTAGGTCTATTACGAGGTCTTCACATCACTTGAAGTGTACCATTGAGTGTGCTAAAGGGACTCCAACTTCTTTCTCTTCCACTGCCTCTCTCCTGTCCATTGTAGGAAGCACATATTAGAGTAAGCACTGGAGAATGAGCATTGTTAAGAATGAGCGCCCAGGCCTGTTTTCTTCAAGGGATGGACATGAATGAGGCCTGGTCACCTGGAATTCGGAATGATGTGATCATGTGCTCTTCTATTAGGAGCTTCCCCAAATCCTGAGGATTGTTGAGGCCTTAATCCTGAGCTTTGTCTCTCATGAATAGAACTCATCCTTATGAAAGAGGTCCCAGGTACTTCGCATCCTCCATCAATAGAATCCATCTTTATGCTTATTACAAGTCCTTCCTCTAGGCCTAGCCCTGACTGTTCATCAGCCTATAGAACTCATTCTTATGACAAACGTCACAGGTGCTTTGCTACTTTGATAGAGATTTTCTGTATAGCTGTGCCTAAAGCTTTGTCATGATAATTGTCATATGGAAACCTTTTCCCCCCGCAAAAGTTTTACTGTGTTTGTATGTGGAAGAAGAATAAACCACAATATCAGACTCTTGAGAGGTTTTGATGAAGTCTGACTTACCAAGTTTGGTTATACCAGGTTTTCATTCTCACCTCTTGGTGGGGGTGGGTGGCTTCCCTGCTGGTGGTGATACCTGTCAGGAACCCCTAACCCTGCCACATACTGCTATCATGATACATGATACCTTGCTACAGCCACTAAACAACAGAGAGGTTTTCTCCAACCTCAGAATAACTGTGATCCAGCATAAATCTTTGATCTTTGTGAGTTAATTTTTTCCAGTGTATGTTATAATAACAGAGATATGAAAATAGACAATGCAAAGAATGCATATTTATCAAGTCATATGATTGAGTATGTATTTAACATCCTTTAAAGAGATTGACATAGAAACGACAAGGGGATATTGAGTGTAAAGAAAATTCTATTTATCTTTATAAGTTTTTGGAAATATTTGGAAAGCCTATATATCAGGATAATTACAAAAATTTAAATTTGGTGTGTGTGTATGTGTAAATGCACATTCTGTGGTGCATAAGTCAAGGTCAGAGGACAATTTGTAGGAGTAGGTTCTTCCCTTTCAGTATGTAGGTCTAAGGTAGTGGTTCTCAACCTATGGGCCGTGACCCCCTTTGGGGTGGAATGACCCTTTCGCAGGGGTAGCCTAAGACCTTTGGGAAACACAGATATTTGCCTTATGATGAAATAGCAACAAAAATAATTAATGGTTGGAAGTCACCACAACATGAGGAATTATAGTTAAGGGTCACAGCAATAGGTTTGTCATCAAATTCCTTTACCTACTGGGCTATACATTGGTCCTAAGCAAATTAATATTTAAGTGACAATTTTCATGATTTCATCATCCAAGACGATCACCTTGTAATTCAATAGATTCGTTGTAGGTATCAAACTTATGAACATTTATCAAAATACTTAAAATAAATTTTCATCCTTAATATTGCATTTCTCTTCTCATTAAAATGAGTTTGTACATGAACTCACTGATGTAATAAATGACACACTCTTATGCTTGTCCTAGAACTATAAAAGCTAGTCTTACTAATTTTTAAAGTTTCAGTTTCAATAGCATTCATACTGTAGTGTTTTAAAATTTCCTGATTTCATGAACTTCTTTGCTCTACTCATAACCACGTCTTCCCTATCCACCATTTGCTGCTGTCACCCTGTATGCTGTGGATTTCATCTTGTGAGGCTTATCTTGTGTATTCTGCCCCATGAAAGAAGGTGATCTGTAAAGAAAGGAAAATCAATTTCCCTCTTATCTTCACTCTCATCTTACTATTTTATGCCTATACCTGCAGCCTCACAGCATCCATTTTAGGATATTCATCTTTCTTCTCATGGTTGACTCTGAGATACATGACCCTTCTGACAGCAGACCACAGTACAATAGATGTGTTCTCAATCTAACTTCTCAGTACAGGGAAGAAAAATGTATCTTCTGCAGGATCATTAACAAATATATTTCCATACAGATTTCCTGACTCTTATTTGTGCTGCCAGCAAATAATGTTTCTTCTTCTTTTTAAAATTTCTCCTTATTTTTGAGAGTTATATACATACCCAATACAATATAATCATCTGTCTCTCACTTCCTCTTCCAACAAGTCCCCAACTTTCCCCCAACTTCCTGTCTTTGTTTATTTATGACCCACTGAGCCCCGTTAGTGTTGCCTATGTTTGCCTGGGCATGGGGCTACCACTGGAGCATGGGAATGATGTTCCCTTCCCCAGTAACTATCCATTGCCAATAGTGCCTCAGTATTAAGTAGGGTCTGGATATCATCTACAGCATCTATACCAGGATGCTGACCAGCTTGATCTTGTGTAACTGTTGTGTAGATAACCATTACTGCTGTAAAGTCACGATTGTGATAGCTACAACATTAGTTCTTACTTTTTAAATAGACCTAACTAAATTTCTAGAAGAGAACAAATACATAAATTTACTAATGAATGAGGCTATAAAAGAAAAAGTAAATAAAATAATCAGTGCTAACACAGAGAACATATATTGTCCATTGTGAGTGATTATTTACTTTAGAGAATTAATAATTATGACACCATTAAAATACTAGCTAAAAAGAGAGAGAATTTATACAAGATGGCAATTGGAATTGATTTTCAAACAATAATACTGAGTTTTTTTTCCTGAAAAGACATATAGCTGTGAGACACAATATATTCTATTCATGATAACTTTCCATAATTACCAGTCTTTAAAAATATAGAAAGGGCTAGGGAGAGAGTTCAGCAGGCTCAAGCACTTGTTGTGGATGCCTGATGGCCTGGATCCATCCCTGAATGCAATAGCACACATCTATCATCTTAGCATGCTTAAGATGAGATTGGATGTGGAGACAGGAGAATTGCCCAGAAGGTGGCAAGCCAGCTAGCCTGGATATGTAGTGAGGAAGAAATCAGAGAGTTACCACCTTAAACATAGAAGAGAAACCATACACAGAAGGAGAGAATCGACTCCTGAAAGTTGTCCTCTGAACTAGAGATTCACTTTATGGCAGTTATGCTTGGCGCACCCTACACCACCTCATCCATAATTAATAAAGAAAGAAAATAAGTGAAATGTTTAATATTTTCAGTATATTAAATTTAATCATCATAATTGCATAATTACATGTGCTTTCAAAAAATTATGGATTTTTATTGTATGTGCATGGATGTCTTGTTTAGTTGTATACCTGTGCACAATGTGCATGCCTGGTACCGTCAGAGACCATTAGTGTTGTACCTCCTGGAACTTTAGCTACAGATGGTTGTAAGCCTCCACATTGGAGCTGGTGGCTCAACTTTGGTTCCCTGCTGGAATGGAAAGTGCTGTTAACTGCTAAGCCCCCTCCTCAACCTCACACTCTGATTATTTTTAATGTCACAATTTCACAAATGACTGTATTTTGTTTAAAATTTCCACAAAATGAGAGTAGTCATGTATATGGTTATTTCATTGAATTTGTCTTAACTGGACAACAAATGTAGAGTGGCATGTGGTTTTTCTCTCAAGGTATGTGCAGTAAAGTTAATTCACCTGGCTCTTAGATGACCAGATACTCAGACCAGAGTCTGTATTGATTTCAATAGGATTAGACACGTTGTTCGTGATTTCTGGTTAAAGCAAATGTCACTTTCTTTGCTGTGACATTTTATTCTTTCCATAATTAAGTAATGCATGTAGCTACAGTAAAGGATAATTATTCCTTTATTAATTTGAGTTAGTTTCATACTCAGAGAGATCTATAAAAATTGTGTATCAGTACACCCTTTTTCTAAAGGCACAGAAAAACACTTTTTGAAATGCAAATGATGAATCCTTATGCAAAAGTATTTTTCTATTTGTTTTCTTCTCAACATAAAAATTATACTGCTTTTAAGTAAGAAAGTAANTGACTGTGTGCACTACTTGAAGTATTTTAAAGTCTCTTGCCTTAAAGAAAACATTTGAAGGGAATTACCAGGAGATTGTCAGGGTGTATTTTACATTAACATATGTTCAGCATATGTGTATAGTATTTACTTTTATATCATATTTTGCATTTTTGAGACAGAATATAAAATAATATAAAATATAAAAGAATATAAAATAAAATCAATGAGGAAAATGTGTTTATGTGTAGCATAAAAGAAAGTGTGTTTACATGTAGTACAAATTATATGATTAAGCTGTATTTGAATTAAATATTTAAGGTTTATGAAAACTATTATAAAACATCTTCTATTTGCTTTTTACAAAAGAAAGTGTTATTTTATCCCCCATCTACCTTAATGGTTATACAATATTTATTTTTAAAAAAACTGTTTCACTGAGAAGCTTTTGTAAGGCAAAGGACATGGTCAGTAAGTTAAAATTCAGCCTACAGAATGGAAAAAGATCTTCACTAACCCCACATCAGACAAAGGGCTGATATCCAAAATATATAAAGAACTCAAAAAACTAGACACCAAAATATCTAACAATCCAATTAGAAAATGGGCGACAGAGTTAAACAGAGAATTCTCAACGGAAGAATCTCAGATGGCGGAGAGACATTTGAGGTATTGCTCAACATCCTTACTCATCAGGGAAATGCAAATCAAAACAACTTTGAGATACCATCTTACACCTATCAGAATGGCTAAGATCAAAAACACTGAGGACAGCTTATGTTGGAGAGGATGTGGAACAAGGGGAACACTCCTCCACTGTTGGTGGGAGTGCAAGCTTGTACAGCCACTTTGGAAATCAGTATGGCAGTTTCTTAGGAAACTGGGAATCAATCTTCCTCAAGACCAGCTATACCACTCTTGGGCATATACCCAAGGAATGCTCAATCATACCATAGGGACACATGCTCAACTATGTTCATAGCAGCATTATTCATAATAGCCAGAACTTGGAAACAACCTAGATGCCCCTCAACTGAAGAATGGATCAAGAAAATGTGGTACATATACACAATGGAGTATTACTCAGCAGAGAAAAACAATGACCATATGAAAATTGCAGGCAAATAGACNGAACTGGAAAATATCATGCTGAGTGAGGTAACCCAGACTCAGAAGGTCAAACATGGTATGTACTCACTCATAGGTGGATACTACATGTGAAGCAAGGGATAGCCAGACTGCAACCTACAGCTACAGGGAGGAACAGACACATGGATCGCCCAGTGAGACAGAAATGGATGAGATCTACATGGGCTGGCTAGGAGTGAGGGGGAGGAAATGGGGGGGCAAGGGAGGGAGGATGAGAATGTAAAGGTTCGAGCTAGAACAGGGACAGAGAGAGAGAGAGAGCAAGGAAGGAAATAACATGATAAATGGGGAAATCAGGGGAATAGGGAGAAACAGAGTGCTAGGGAAGTCCTGGAGAGTCCACAGGGATGACCCCACCTTAGACCACTGGAAATAATTGATACGGTGCCTGAACTGGCCTGATCCAGTGATCACAGGGATGAATACCCTAACTGCCACCATGGAGCCCTAATCCAGTGACTGATGGAGATAGATGTGCACACTGGGCAGAGCTCCATGAGCCCAATCAATGGGAGATGGGGGCACTCTATGAGCAAGGGACTATGAGATCATGATGGGAGGGTGTGCAAAGATGGCCAACCAAACTAGTGGAGACGCATGAACTATGGACTCATGGCTGAGAAGCCCCCATGGGCCCTCATTCAGAGACAGATGGAAGCAGATGCGGAGATTCATGGCCGGGCGCCAGGCAGAGCTCCAGGAGTTCAACTGGTGGGAGAGAGGAGAGGTTCTATGAACAAGGGACATTGAGATCATGAAGCCAGCCAAGCTGGTGGAAATGCATGAACTGTGGACCAATGACTGTGGAGCCCCCCATGGTGCTGAACTGGGCCCTCTGGAAGCTTCAGACAGTTGTTTGGCTTGAAGTATCTGAGGGCCCCAAGGCGGTGGGTTCTGGATCCATCCCTGGTGCAGGGCCTGACTTTTTAGAGCCCAGGGCCCTCTCGTACTTTCATACCTTATAAAAGAGTCTAGGTTCTGAAATTGGGAGAAAATAAATAATCTATCTTTCTGAGCCTCAGCTATTTTAATTAACACAATGATCAACAGTTCTATCCATTTTCCTAGACATGGCATGATTTCATTCTTTTTGTTTGTTTTTTTACATTTTCCTCAACATGATATTTTTATTAATTATTTGCGAATTTCATACAATGCTGCNCTATCACACTCACTTTCCAGTCTTTCCAGGTCCACCCTCACAGCCTTGCGCCAACCCCCCAACCAAAAACAAAACAAAATAAAAAAAAACTAAGTCCATAGACTCATTGGAGCATGGTCAAACTCCCATTGGCCAGCCCCTTCAAGAGAACTGCGTCCTTCTCCACACCCTTGCCAGAAGTCATCAACCATGAAGAGTTTCAGCATCCTAATGACAGTTTTAAGGGACCCTCACTAATAGTGTCCTGTCTGGGCTGTTTCTTTTGTGGGGGAGGTTCATTTATAATTAATTAATGTTTTAATTAATTAATTNAATTAAATAATTTAATTAATTAATTAATTAATGTTTCCCAGCCTGATCACAGTTTCCCCTCCTTCTGTTGCGTCTTTTCCTCTCAACTCCTCCTCCCATCTCCCCTCCATCCACTCATTTTTCTTTCTCTTCAGAAAAGGGCAGGCCTCCCATGTATATCAACCAGCCATGACATATTAACATGACAACCAGAGAACTTGTGTGGGACTGACCTAGGCCCTCCACGCATATGTTACAGTGATCTTCTTCTGGGACTCCTAACAGAGAGAGCAGGAGCTTTCTCTGACTGTTACCTGCTTTTGGGACTCTTTTATCCTACTGGGTTGCCTCATCCATTCATAATGGGAGGCAGGGTTGGTGGGGTGGGAAGGGTGTGTGTGAGGGTGGGGGTCATCATTCCTTATTGCTGCACAATACCCCATTGTGTACATAATACACAGTTTCTTTTTTTTTCTCTTTCTTGAAACTATGGTAAAATTCTGAAACTAATTTTGTTTCAGGGACCTAGACCTTAAAAGGCCCCCAGACCTTANACTCACTGGGTAGCCCAGGCTGGCCTTGAACTCACAGAGATCCGCCTGCCTCTGCCTCCCGAGTGCTGGGATTAAAGGCGTGCGCCACCACCGCCCGGCAATACACAGTTTCTTTAACTTACCTGTTAATGAGAACTTGAGCTGATTGTATAACTTGGCTGGTTCAATTCTGTCAAAATTAGTATAGGTTTTGTAGGTATATTGCACGAGTATTTCAGACTTTAATATTTAAACATTAACCTAGGAATACTGTACCTATAGCATATGCAAATTGTAGTTGCAGTTTTTAAAGCAACCTCCAAGCTTATTTCCCTAGTGTCTGGATAAATGTTTCATTCTCACCTACAGTGTATGAATAGCCTTAAGATTTGGGGGAAGTTTACTACAGAATCAAAGAAAAGGTCATCTAGAGACTCAGAAAAATAAAAGAAGAAGAAGAAGGGATGCTACAAATGGCAACCACTTACTTATGGCACTGAAACTACAAAGAAAAATAATTATAACTATTACACTGGAAAGGAAACATCCCTAAGTGACAGATTAGAAGGTGTTTGGGAGAGGAAAAGGAATGAAAGCATGGGAGTGAGAGCGTGAAGCTAAAGGGCAGGGGAAAGCTGGGATGATAATAGATTTACTCTCTTGCCTGTTGATGTATCATAGTGTTGTTGTGGTTTGCATAAAAATGACATCCATAGGCTGGTAGGGAGTGGCACAATTAGGAGGTGTGGTCTTGTTGGAGTAGGTATGGCCTTATTAGACCAAGTATGTCACTGGTGATGTGTTTTTAGGTTTCCAGAGTTCAAGCTAGGCTCAGGGTCTCATTCTCTTCCTGTTGTCCGCTGATCCTGATGTAGAACTCTTAGCTACCTCTCCAGTACCATGTGCACATGCCCGCCACTATGCTTCCTACTGTGATGACAATGGACTAAACCTCTGAACTGTAAGTCAGCCCCATTTAAATGATTTACTGATAAAAGTTGCTGTGATCATGATGTGTCTTCACAACAATAGAAACCCTAACTAAGACAGGCACAGAAACACATTAACCCACTGTACCCATTTATATGTGTATCAGTCATACAACCCAAAGGTTTCGAAAAATTAGATAAAAAATGAAAAATAAAACAACATCTCCTCAAGAGTTCCACATTGAAAACAATGTCTTCTGGGTAGATTACAGGTGCCTTAGATTCAGCCTAGAAGAGAGAGTTCAGAGGACTCTCTGAGAGTTCAGAGACACAGAGCCCAATCTAAAGGGTATTGCTGTGGAAACAACACAGGAGTTTAAGGGAAGGAGAATGAATGAAATTGATTGGGTAATATCCATGGCTGATATTCAGTGGCTGGCTATATCAGTTATAGTTTTCTTTAATGTGACAAAAACAAACGGAACAGACAGACAAACAAACAAACAAAACACTTCCAAACTGACCTTAAGTAAGGATTTGTTTTTCATGGTCCTTTACTTGGGAGTACAGTCCATCATGACAGGGAGGGCATGGTAGTAGGATCTTGAAGCTCCCATTGTGTCTGTATCCAGGAAGTCACATTGTATCCAGTCAGGAAGCAGAGGGAAATGAATGCTGTTACACTGCTTGCTTTCTCCTTTTAATGAAGTCCAGCAGTCCAGCTCCTGGAATGATGCTACCACATTCAGGGGGGAATCGTATCTCTGAATATTAATCTTTTTGGAAACAAGCCCATAAACATTTCTAGAGGAGTGTTTATCTTAGTAGGTCTTACAATAAAAAAAACCCAGAGCCAGATATAGGTGTGAAAGCTGAAAGATCAGAGAAACAGAACAAGCCAGACACAAGTTCTTACCTCTACCAAATCCTCAGTCTAAAGAGAGAGACTTCCTGTTTACATGCCTTATATACCTTTTTGTGCCCTGCCATATTACTTCCTTCCAAGTGCTGGGATTAAAGACATGTGCTACCATGCCTGGCTTTGTTCCCCAGTGTGGCCTTGAACTCACAGAAATCCAGATGAATCTCTGCCTCCCAAATGCTAGGATTAAAGGCATGTGCTACCACTGCCTGACCTCTATGTTTAATATAGTGGCTGGCTTTGTCCTCTGATCCCCAGACAAGCTTTACTGGGGTACACAATATATCACCACAGTTTATATGATCACTCTAACTTCAGTCAAGTTGACAGTGAAGATTATCCACCACACTGGCAAACAAATTCACCAGACCAAAAATTCAAAGTGTCCTGCTCCACCATTTCATTTTTTAATTGACAAGTGTTAGTTTTCTCTTCACGAGGAAGACATGTTGGAAAAAAAATTCAGCTTTTATTTTCTGCCAGTATCCTAGCCCCAATCTTCATGATTCTTAAACAAGCCAATACTTGAACACACACACACACACACACACACACACACACACACACACACACCCGTTTATATGTGAACACTTGTAAAGAATACCCAACCTCTATCTTCAATGAAAAATAAATTTGGAGACATGGTAACAGCCATAATGTCTGAATATGATTATAAATAAAAGGAAAACATGATGATATAAAATTTCTCTAAAGAAAAAANATATTTGAATTGGAAATTAAATCAAAGAGTAATCTCAAAATGAGTGAATTATTATAATAACAGGTTTTGCCCATATGTAATTTCAATCTGAGAAAATTTGCTNATGTTTCAGAAACTTGATTTATACTTTCAATTTTTAATGCAAGTTAAAATTTTGTAATTGTGAATTATGCAATTATAGCTTGAAAAGACAAAGTACGATGAGTTCAAGTCCAGANGACCAATGGATCCATTTCATATAATGGATATTTTATAGATTGTTTTATTTTCTTTCATTGGCTTGATAGGAGATATTTCATTTTCCACTTTCCTTCATGCTGGTTAGTCATGAAGTCTTTAAATGAATGGGTAATGATTGCTGGTTAATATTTTAAGGCTCTAAATATTTTAACAGTTCTGACAGCACTATAAAACAACTTCTAATTATTCCAACATGTAAAGAAAGGGAAAAGTGGTGGAGAAAAGCATGTAATATTTAATTCATTGCCGACCTCTAAATTCAAATTATAATAATGACCTAAGTAAAATTATACTATGTGATGAAAAATAATGATGGTAATTCATCAACAAAGAATCACTATGTCATAAGTGTTATCCTTTGTTTGTATTAATTGGACAGAAAATATGTTAGAAGTCTTTGAAAGAGTTAAACATCAAAGTCACTTTTCCCCACACAGAAATGCTAGTGTCACCTTGATCTACATGATATTTAATGATCAAGAGTGTATCCAGATACTTATCACTAAATTAAACATCATTAAGAATATAATAGAAAAAAACAGATGTACTTCTTTTGATTTTAACAATGTCTAAATTAAGATTTTCTAACAATTATTGAGCATTTTCATTGATAGTAATTAATTACAATGATTAACAATTATCAGGTATTGATGTTGGTTTAAGTGAATAGGTAAGGATGTAAGAACTGATATTTGTTTCACTGAAGCAGAAGAGCTGACACTCAAGAACAAGAGGATATGAGAAAATTGCTGATGTTCAAATCTTATGTGAGTTCCAGTTTTTGAACAAGGAGAAATGCATTAAATTCCCCCCTACCTTGTTTATAATAATACGGTCAAACTTTTGTGAAGTTCAAGTTTAAAAGTAGAAGAAAGCTAGTTAAACTTTTTTGTTCCTCAGTTTCATTTCTGAAATAGTAATTTTAATTTTTACCTGACAGAAATTTTGGGAGGATCGAAGGAATAGTTATGTAGAAGAA
This sequence comes from Neotoma lepida, assembly GCA_001675575.1. Classification (NCBI taxonomy): domain Eukaryota; kingdom Metazoa; phylum Chordata; class Mammalia; order Rodentia; family Cricetidae; genus Neotoma; species Neotoma lepida. Next base: position 21,939 of record LZPO01035807.1, on the reverse strand, counting down.
GGAATAGTTATATAGAAGAGAAGCAAGCAAACAACAACTATGGGACAATGTTTCCTTTGGGGTAGGCAATTAGGGNTATTAACACTGAGCTTTGAAGCAAATGAGATGCATGGCACAAGATACAATTTGAAAAATAGTAAACGCGTCTTGAATTCTTTAGACATTGAGATGAACAGGAAAGAAAAAAAAAGAGATTAACTTTATCCCGATCATTCTGTGTAAATGCTCCTCTGTCTACAAAACTAGCTCACAGTCTGTCTACATTTGTTAAATCACAGTCAATGTTTTATCACAAGACCTGTGTAGGGGTTGAGTTTGCAGAATGTAGCTTATTAGTGCATCTGAATTGTTAAATAATGACTGCTCTCACTTTTCACTGGTTGTAGAAAAACAGATTATTCGGCAAACTTTATTAACTAACAGAAATATTATTAGTATTAGGATTCACAATTTATTTCAGTGCATAAGTGTCAAGTGCAATATAAATAAAGTATGAACAAATGTCAGTGTTAGTTTAGCATGATNTTTAAATACATTGTATAAATGTTTTCCCTGGAGAAACAAGTGTGGTAAAGTGAAAACTTCAAACACTTGAAAGAGCTCACGTTTCCTGATTCTTAGTTTCATGCATTCCCAGTAAATTACCGTATAAAATAAATGTGTGAATATCAGCAGTATTTTTTCACAGTATGTGGGAAATAAATTTGCCTTTATATTACTAATCTTTCTGTCTGTTTATGATGTAAATCTTTAAAATTTCAAGAACTAAATAATATACTGAAATGTGCTAGATGACAATATTCTTTCCAAGTGGTGAGATATTAAAACTTCAATGTATACTTTATATTAAAGTTGTTAATGGAAATTTGTATGCTGTTTATTAATACTAATGATGGCATTTGATGTTTGTTTGTGATGTTCAACATAATTATAATAATAGTAATCAGGATGGAAGTGATTTGAAAGGCATTTTACACAAGCTCTCATTCACCTATGCCAACTTTATGAGAATGATGTGTTACCTACTGCAATAAGACAACACCTTAAATTTACATNAGTTTAAACATAAAAGCTACCAAGGAAAGTATCTTAAAAGTGTTTTTAAAAATCAGAATCATCTTTGGTTATATTTATAATTCAAAATTCAAAAGTATTAAACTGTCTTGCATACACATTCCTAANATGAGTCTTTACTTTGCAGTGACATTTCTGTAGACCTCTGACTGGTGTTTCCAAGATGAGTCTTTACTCTGTAGTGATATTTTTGTATGAGTTAGACCACATTTGGAAACATATTCTTCAAGGTCTTCTGTGAGAGGAGAAGTTTCATCCATGAAAACTGAAGATGTAAAAGTTGTCTGTATATATTGTAAAGTGATCATTGTGATTGTATTCAGGCCTCTGTTTTGCACAATGATAAAGACAGTTGTTTGTGAGGATGTGTGTTTATTTCTTTTTGCAGTGCTGAGGATGCAGCACAGACCCAATGCATCCAATTATTTTTAATAGAGAATAAAAGCATGTTAGTGCATCTGATACCAATACAATTTACCTCCTGTGATTTNTCCTCTACCACCTCATTTACAATCCCAGGTTCCTTTGTAGATGCGCTAAGAAAAATGTGCTTACAAAGTTGTGGCAATTCCTATTTACACCTTCTTTATATTTACATTATACTAATATTAAGTGTTCTAAGTATTACACTGAGGTCACATTTATGCATTCTTCTATCCAACCCCTTATTCAGGAAATATTATTTTTATGTATATAATAACATATATGAAGTATATCAATAAATACATATATATCATGTGTTTCTGTATAAGTTGTGCAGTTTAGTTTCACAGATGTTACATGTTAGGAGAGACAAATGAACAAGAATTCAGCTTGTCATGTTCTGTGACAAATAAAACAAGATGATGCATAGGAGATGGGGGCAAGTTTCACATAAAGTATAATCAAGGGTGACCCTTCTGAGGAGAAAACTTTTGGGCGGCTAACTGAATAAAATGAAGGATGAAGTGTGCTCTCCTGGTGAGAGCACTGGGGAGTGAATGGTCAGTATGTGCTAACGATGATTGACTTTGTGAGGGAGCAGGGATGAAACCCATGAAAATTAGATGGAAGGAGCAATGAGTAAAAAGTAGGAGAGAAAAAAGTCCTATGGGATAACCACTGGAAAACGTTCTCCAAGATTATTACATAAACTTCTTGTAAACTCTTAAGGCTCAGAAATATACATGCCGAAGGAGCTGAAGAGTAGACTCAGATGTTAAGAACATTTACAGGCTCTTCCAGAGGACCAGAGTTCAGTTTCCAGCACTCATGTCAGGTGGCTCACAACCATCATTAACCCTAGGTCTGGAGAAATATTATCCAACACCCCACACACTGCACATACCTGCATGCACGGGAAATCCCATCAATAAAAATGTAAAAATGAAACAAATCTTTCTTCCTTCCTTCCTTCCTTCCTTCCTTCCTTCCTTCCTTCCTTCCTTCCTTCCTTCCTTCCTTGCTTGCTTGCTTGCTTTCTAGAAAGACATGTCATATCAAGGTTATTGAACAGCTTAATGTTTTGGGGCTGGCTACAAGAAAGTGCTTCTACATTCTAGCTCTACTTACACTCAGCTTTCTCTCTCTCTCCTCTCTCTCTCTCTCTCTCTCTTTCTCTCTCTGTCTCTCCTTTTTAAGTATTTTTCCCAACAATCCATTCTCATCGTAATATTCTTTTTTCATTGAAAATGATTTTTTTCATACAGTATATTCTGATCAAGGTTTCCCCTCCCCCAACTTCTCCCAGATCCTCCTCACATCTCCACTCATGCCTTCTTTCTCTTCATAAAACAAACAGACAAATAAAAAACAAAACAGATAAACTAGAATTCAAAAAGAAAAGAAAAACACAGGAAACAGAACATACATGCACACAGAAACGCATACGCTGAATGAACCAGAAGGTCTTGGGGAGTTTCCTATGGAGAAGGAACTTGGGAAAATTGACTTACTTTGGCTAGGCAGAGTAGGATAATCATCCCCTAAGTGTCCATGGTTTGGACAGGAGCCTGGTGGCAGGCAAGGCATGGGGCAGTTCTTTGCCCAGTGGTAAGTGTTGTCATAATCCAGGTGAAATCATCTGTGCCCCATTGTTATCTTTGGAGATTTTAGGATTACCTTTAAGATTTGACATTTCTGTCTACCGTGAAAGTTTTTCATTAAATACTTCAAATGCCATATTCAACAGATCACTGAAGAAGTTGGAGACCTTAAGTATACCTGATTTAAAGAAGCTTTCTTTGTTTTTAGTTACTTGCTTTAGGCTTAACCTTGAAAACACACACAGGAGGCTAAATAAAGCTTGTTACTAAATGAATTATAGAACAGTTTACAAGTCAGTAGCTTTTATAAGATTAAGATTTTACAGCCTTATCCCTGAGATAGAGGTTATAGCAGAATCACAAGAGATTTTTTTGAGAGCAAAGCATAGAAAAATCACAGAGATAAAAGATTTTTAAGCATGGGAAGAAGAGAAACTTTACACATAGGAGACATTTGGAAATNTAAATTAGAGCAANTTTATATATAAGAGATTTGGACTCATTTGTTTGTCCAGTGGTAGATGGTACCATATGAGACAATTTGGAAATCAAGTACACCATTTTTTTAATTGAGCTGTACTGAGGCCAAGCTCTTTGGAGTAACATAGAGTAGTTTTAATAAAATATAGTCCATGTAGGAAGAGAAAAGTGATCTCGAGTACTTGACAAAAAACACTGCTGGAGGGCATTTCTATAAACTCCAAGAGGTTACTGAGAGAGAACAAAAGTGGCCCACATGGGCCCAGAAAAGCTGCAGGACTGCAAGACGGAGCTGAAAGGAGGGCTTAAGAATGAAACAGAGCAGACAGCTCAGGAGGGAGGAGAGGAGACTTTGGTAGGGAGCTGGAAGCAGAAGCTGAGCGACTGCAGACAGGAGCTGAAAGATACTGTAGTGGCCAGATGGGATTAACAAACTGCAGGATTGCTGGCAGTGGTGGCGCACGCCTTTAATCCCAGCACTCGGGAGGTAGACGCAGGCAGATCTCTCTGAGTTCGAGGCCAGCCTGGGCTACCGAGTGAGTTCCAGGAAAGGCGCCAAAGCTGCAGAGAAACCCTGTCTCAAAAAATNAAAAATAAATAAATAAATAAGAAGCTGCAGGATTACAGTCAGCTTCTAGGAGGAGTGGAGGAAACTCGAAATGTAGACAGGTAAGCATCTTCAGTAGACAGATGTGCCCACATGGGCATAACCCAGACTGGTGTAGCAGGCCAGAGTCAAGAGGAATGCCTAGGCTGCATAGNAGGCTGCAAGAACCAGGGAGACACTTATGGGCAGTGGAGGGAAGCAGCTGAAGAGGCAGAGTGGAGAATCAAATTTGGTGGGTAGCAAACGTTAGCAGAAAGAAACGCTCTGCATATATCTTAAGAAAGTCATAGCCCAGCTTGGGTGAGGGAGGCTGAGTCCCTTGGAAGGGAGCTCCCTTATGCCACTCCCATGGCACCACATGAAAGAAAAAAATGAAATAAAAGGAGGAGGAAATGACTACTTGTAAAGTATGGATAAGATTTCTTTTTTTTAAATTGTAGATATAAGGGAGAAAGTAGGCAGAAGGGCGAGTCCAGGCTGTACATGCTGGCAGACTAAACAGGACCACGGGAGAAGAGATCAGGAGGCTGAGCAAAAGAGGAGCCACCGCCACCTGAGAGGAAGCCTGAGCCAAGAGGCCGATAGACCAGGAAAAACCACAGGTACTGAGTTTGAGACGTAACACACACACACACACACACACACACACACACACACA
>LZPO01035806.1:0-11262 GCA_001675575.1 Neotoma lepida | reverse complement strand
GCTATAAGTGACTAAGACTGGTGCTGATCACTCATCTGAGTTTCAGTGGGTCCAAGTATTGCTAATGAAAATTGAGGTGGTGCTGCTGACTTTGAGAAGAAGAAACTTTATAAGGACATTAAAGAAAACAAAATCCATTTTTNACTACAGGACATTTCTAGCCAAAGGCATCCATAAGGAAGAGCAAGTGAAAGGATTTCTGTATAATTTACCACACGACTCTAGAGACTGAGCAAAACCTCCCACAGCTGTAAGAAATAAAAGCTTAGGAATCCAGAGAAAGGGGCAATCAAAAGTACCTAGTATTTCATAGAAGTCATCAAATAACACAGAGGCGGAAATGTGTCATGATAGATATTATACTGAACACAGCAAAACTCTCAGATCAAGAAACGTTTTTGAAGAAAACTGCTTTCAAAATCTGTGAATTTTTTAAAGGTAAAGAAATAAGCAGAGGCTGAAAACCGGGAGAGGGGAAGATGCCTCCTGATTAANGAGTAGAAAGTGATCCCGTTGTCATAGTAACTTCAAGATACACAAAAGAAAACATCACTTCCTTAAAATATGCCTGATGATGAATAGGCAAAATCTTTTAGAATATCTTTTTTAAAAATATGAAGCAACTCCTTTCTTAAAGAGCNAATCACACAGGATGACTCTTCAAGTTTTATTTTTCAGATAACAGGACTTATTTATACAAGCCCTAGATCATTTACACAAACCAGCAGTTTGGGCCAAAAGTAATGACCAGATAATATATCCACTGGAAAATAAACGTTGTTCTCAACAATTTTGTTTCTGTTTGAGCAGTACGTGNGATAAATGGATTTGCCTTGTTTTCCCCTTTTCCAAGGAGGTATTTAGTTGGAGTGCTTCCTCAGATGCTCAGCGTGTGAAACAGGTCTAAGAGTCCCGTAGATCAAAGGCTATGCCTGCTGTGGCCACCTGCCCTCTAACAGAGGTGGCAGAAAGCAGGACTTGGATGAGACTACATGCTGCTCTTCTCCAGCCTTGCCCCTGTGCTGCAGGACCCTGGCTCCAAGTCCACAGGAGTGGTCTGTTCTATACAGTGATTCAACTTCAGAACCACACTCTGAAGAAACTAGATAGTCAAGGCAGGACCTTGAAGGCTGTGAGGACAAAGTGACCTGGGGACTTCTTACATGATGGATGGAGTGCTTTGTATATCTTTTCTTCATTACATTTGTTTATTTATTTATGTGTTGATTCAGGGGAGCATACACAACAGCACATGTGCAGAGGTCAGACGACGATATGTGGGAATTGGTTCTCTTCTCCCATCATGTGGGGTGTGGGGATCAAACTCAGGTTGTNATGGTTGGGAGCAGGCCCCTTAACTCACTGAGCCAACTTACCCAGATAATTGAATGACATGAGAAAACTATTGGTGCTAAGTGGTGGCTCCCACAAACATTTTTCTTCTCCTTTTTACATTTATTCATTTATTTACTTGGTCTGTGTGTGTGTGTGTGTGTGTGTGAGAGAGAGAGAGAGAGAGAGAGAGAGAGAGAGAGAGAGAGAGAGATGGTGCTTATACAGAGGTCAGAGAACTACTTGTGGGAGTCAGTTATTTCCTTCTACAATATGGGTTCTGGATCCAACTCAAGTCATACGGCTTTTGTGGCAAATACTTCACTTGCTGAACCATTTCCTTTACTCACTCTGCATGAAAGTGAGCCATCTTCAATTCAATAAACACACCGAGTGCCTTCTGGCTGCTGTCATCTTCTGCCTATAGCTGCACAATCCTTACACCCTGAGATTCCTGCCTTCAAATATAGCAACACACAGCTGCTCAAGCCCAAATGCTGGGAAGCCTTATTCCTCCTTCANAGTCTGGACTTGGTTAGCTAATATTCAGTCAGATCTCTCTCTATGACTCAGAGACAAGTGAGCATTAATGGGGGAAAATGTCCTGCAGGGAAAAAAAATAACAAAAAATAAAACAAAACAAAAAGCTCAGTGCCAGGTATGGTACCACCACCTGCAATCCTAGCACTGGCAAAGCCAAAAAGGGAAGATCACAAGTTTGTGGCTAGCCTGGGTTACATAGCAAGACTCTGGCTAAACAAAATAAAATAAATAGCACATACACACAGCAATAGAAATGATTACAGTGTCAGCTCTGCCTTATCAGCTAAATAGAAAATGCAAAGCTCCTGTAGGAACTCCCAGCTCCTGTCAGTCCTCCCTCTATGTAAACTGCCCAGGCCAGCGGGATAGGATGCATTTCTTCTCCAGAACACACCAATCACATAAAGCCTTCCTCTTTCCATTAGCAAGTAAACACATTTGAAAGAAGGACTAAAAATGATCTTTCCAGTATTTTAAAGATTTAGGCAAAAACATGGGGCAATGGTGTCCCCTAAAAACTAGTGACAAGTCATATCATTGGTGTCCCAAGGCATCTGTGACAATGTACCAGCAACCAAAGGGCTTAAAACAGTAGCAGTGTATTCTCCTTCTGTTCTGGAGGGTAGGAGTCTGAAGTCAGGTGTCAGCCCCTCGTCAGCAGTGTTGAGTCCTTCTGACATCTCTGAGGGAGGCTCTTCCTGGACATGTTGCTAGCCCCTGGTGGCTGATGACTATCCTTGGCATTCTTTGGCTTGTCACTGAAGAACTCATCTGTGCCTCTGTGGTATCATGTGCTTCTTCTGTGTCTCCATATCTGTGTCTTCACATGGCTTTCTTAAACAGAAATGAGCCANTGGCTATGTTAGTGCCCACCCTGATCTTAATGACTTCATCTTAGCTTGACCTATTACAAGTAAGGTTCCAGACATTAACACTTGCACATATCATTGAGGGTCATAATTCTAGTCTCAACAGTCTCAAGTCATTTTCCCGGCTTGAGACAGGGTCTTACTGTGTAGCTCTGGCTGACTCAGACCTCCCCATGCAGACCACGTGGCCTCGAACTCTCCTGAGTGCTGGGATTAAAGGNGTATGCTGCCACACCTTNTCATTTCTACTTTCTGTCTTTGATTCTGTCTACTTCTACCCATTTCAACAGTAATCATGAGTCACTTAACAAAGGGCACGTGATTTAATGTGTCATTGGGCAGTTCCATAGTTGTGTACCCGCAGAGTACACTTAGAAAAACTGAGCTGTCTATGGCTTCACTCAGCCTTAGGATTATATGCCCTTCCCACCATGTATGTGATCTATTATTGGCCAAAACATAATATGAAATATGTGACTTCAGGCCACCACAGTGGGTGGTTCCCTGGGTGCTGCAGGGACCTAAGAGCCCATCTCTATTCTGTGACAGCTAATCTTCAGTNTCAACTTGAGGGATATGGAATCATCATTGGAGCTCACTTCTGGGTTTCTCTTTAAGGGTGTTTCCAGGAAGGTTTAACTGAGCAAGGAAGACCCATCCTAATGCAGTCCCCACCATCCCACGGGCTAGGACCTTAGATTGAATCAAAAGGAGAAAGTGAGCTGAGCACCAGCATTCATCTCTTTGCTTCCCTGGCTACAGTGACCGGCTGCCTCATACCCCCACCTGCCCAATCATGATGGACTGCACCCTCAAATATCTCCTTAAATGTAACTAATGCCTGTTTCCACTCTGGATTCATCCCCTGCACTATAACATGGGATTATCTCTAACCGAGAACCTAGTGGTGGCTGTTTCCACATCTTAGACACTTTCCTGTGGCCCTNGGGAAAGTCCACACTCCCTTGAAACATTNCTCAGAGGCTTCTCAGTCCAGACACTGATCTCCTCAGCATGCTCATGTCTGTCTCATGACATTGGCTCTGTACTCCAGTTCTCCAAAACCCTTTGCCATCTGCTCTCATACCTTTGACATCTTTTTATTTAAAACCCTGCAGATCTTCAGAATGAGGGATATGGGAAACTATGGCATATTTCTTCCCGCAGTCTCTCTATGGCTGTAAGTCCCTCTACCCTCAGCCCTTTGCACTGGAATAGCTTTTCTTCCCTCTCTCTCTCTTCCTCTAATTCATCTCTTAGTTCTCAATCTTTATATTTACATGGGCATATCATCCCATGGGTTTCTGTTACTAGCATTCTGCTCACTTCTCAGCACTGTCCTCCTATCCGTCATCCTGTCGGTTATAAGGTCACATGACACTTNTAGGANCTTGCTACCTGCTNCATTGCCCCCAGACTCTGAGTTCCACATTATACTAGGAATGAGTGACCTCTGTAGCCATAGCATGTATTAGGACTCAAAGCATGTTTGTGAGCCAGTGAGATGGTTCAGAGGGTAATAGCGCTTCCTGTCAAGCCCGGCAGCCTGAGTTCAGTCCCTGGGCCCCACATGATGTTGGAAAGATAGTGATGCATGTATGCATGAAGGCACATACATACACATACAAAATAAATGTAATTTTAAAATATATAATAATGTGAGCCCCTGGCTCCAAACTGTATGTATGGAATGAAGGAGTCTGGGCNTAGAACTAGGCACTGTGGTGAGAGTGATAAACAAGATGTATTTCCCAACAGGGACAGATCAGTCAAGTTCACTGTTTCCCACCCTGATACATTTCGGAAAGCTCCTTCAGTTATTATCAGTAGCACAGGAGAAAAGCCCCTCTCTGGCAGATGAACCAGAGTGTTGAAACAAACAACAATACTTCAGACAGTCACATGACGGGGCAACTGGTCCATGACCCTCCATACCTCCTNGNTCTTAATTACAGAGTTTTATCATGGTTTCTAAGATTTTGCTACCACTTTTGGGGTCTTTCTGAAATAACTAATGCTCTTTCACTACAAACTTGCACATCTTTCCTCAGACTCTTGCCTTTCTTATTATGTACTGTATCCCTTTACCGTCCTCCATGGGTCAATAGCTGCTTTTTGTTTATTTTGTAATTTCACTATGATTTTCATGTAGATTTAAAGAAATAATAGTAACTCACGTTTGTGCTGCTTCCTATAACTGATTGACACCTTTTAACAAATCTCTAAAAACTCTCAGCTGTCTATTCTCCTTCAACCTTGCCAGTCCCCATTCTCCGAATTCTTTCATTCTGGAATTAATTATTTCTTGGGTCTCCTCACTTTGCTGGTTTCTTGGTCATTCTTCCTGTGCTCTGTTGTCTCTGTGGGCTGAAACTTCTGTCTTGTGTTATCTGCCCTTACCTGCTAATTCTCTTTCTTCTCTGCCTAGCTTACTGTATTAATTTACTCACTGAGTTTTAGATTTGGATAATTATGGTTTTCTCTCATAGAACACATAGCTGGCTCTTTTCCAAACTGATTGGAAGTTTTAGATTGTGAGATTTTTTATTTCTATAGAACCATTAGATAGTTTGATACGTTTATATTCAGTGCCAGGAACTTTGAGATGAAGTNTCTGTGGGTCTGACTCCGCTGTTGGTTGCTTNCTCCANCTCTTTCTCATAGTGACTGGTTTCCTTCTGTGGTTGGAATTTTTAAACTATTGGGCTGGGGTCATATGTCAACAGTAGTGTACTTATCTCACATACGTGAAGACCTGGCATTGGGGAAAACCTTTGAACTGCGGCCATTTTCCTTGAAATTTTACAAATGAAAGAGACTATATTAAAGTGAGATTTGAGACTGCATTTTTCTAGAAGAATTCACAGTTGCCCCTATCAGTTGCCTTGAAACATGATCTACCTGGAACCACTGGAAGGTGGTTTTCTTTAGCTATGTTCTAGAACACAAAGGTAGCATGAATTTGAATGTAAATCTTTGTGGAATCCAGTTTAGGCTTCCAGAGTTTCAGAGGAAACTTTCTGTTCTTGTTTCTGTTTAACTTACCCAATGCTAAAGCCAAGACCCAGACGAATTTTGCTGATGCCTCCTAATTTTCATTCATCTTTAAGCTAATTTCATAGTTCTCAGGTCCCTGAGCAATGTGTATTATCTGGAAACCCTAAATATAATAAGAATGCTCTGAATTTTTACAATAAGAAAGAGAGATGGGTTGAGAAGATGGGTCAGTGGATGAGACCACTTGCAGCACAAGCACGGAGACCTGAGTTCAAATCCCACAAACCCACATAAAATCNCCTGGCATGGTCATGAGCGCACCTGTAATTCAAGAGCTNCAGGCTGGTGGGCAGGGACAAGAGGATCTGGGACTTGACAGTGACCAGNGTAGCTCCAGGTTCAGAGAGAGACTCTGACTCTGGGAATAAAGAGCAGAGTGAAAGAACAGGACACCCCAGTGTCTTCTGGGCTCCCCTCAGTTAATACACACGTGAGTATAGACCACACATCGCAGACATACAACACACACACACACACACACACACGAAGGAGAGAGAGAGAGAGAGAGAGAGAGAGAGAGAGAGAGAGAGAGAGAAGGCCAATTAAGTGTGAGGAGAGCGAGGAAGCATCACAATTTGGTTTCTTTTAAGCCCTGAACAAAACTATTTCATCACACTAGCTGGGTGATTTGTTTTCCATCCTATCATTTGCCACAAAGCAGTGTCCAGCTTTCCAGCCTTGGTCATTACTGTTCTCTCCCCACCAGCCTGCAAAGCCCTTGAGAGTAAGGACCGTGAACAACATGGATACTCCTTAGCCTATCACAGCAGGGTGTGGCTGGAATACACGACTTGTTAGGTGTTTGTTCTTGTCCTAATCACAGCTGACACCTCCTCTTTTCTCAACCATTTAGGGCTCAAGCCCAGGGAGACACTTCACTCCTTCATCCTGTCCCTAACATCGTGTCATCAAATGTTGGTTCTTTGATGTCTCCCAAATCTGAATTTTCTTATTATGGTCTTAATTTACCCCTAGTCATTTCTTCCGGCCTNTCTTTCTCTAAAACATGTTTCTCAAGTGTTGAGTTTAGCTGGATGTGCTAGCTGTAAATGCTCCTGCAGGTAAGTAGGNCATTCCCTACACAGCACCCACAGGAGCCTTTTAGTTTTCTATCTGCAGATCAGATCACATTGGGGCCCTTCTGTAGAAAGTTCCCCATTAGTAGGTGACTGTCTTATGCTAGTTGGTATGACTCTGTCTGAGCTAGAGGTATATCTCAGTGACAGTCTTTTCCTCCATATATGAGGCCGTGGGTTCAGTGACCAGCAAGGGGAGGGTGAGAATGACGANTTGGTCTGGTCCTGCCATGACTCTAGCCTCATGGCCTGCCTCTCTTTCTCTCCAGTCCAGCCCTAGAGGCTGCTGCTACCATCTTCTTTCCCTTTTCTTCCCCCCCATCTCCTCCTCCCTCTCTTCCTGTCCTTTTCCTGTTCTGTTTCTGCTTCCTCCTCTTCCTTCTTCCTCCTCTTCCTCCTCCCTTCTCTCTTCTTCATCCTTATACTTTTTTGCTAAGTCCAGGCTGGCTCTGAGCTTCAAACCCTCTTTATCCTCCTACCTCAGCTTCTCAAGTGCTGGGATTACACTCATATTTCACTATACCTGGTCCCCTCTGATGTTCCTTTATATCTAATTGATGTTCCTTCAANAGGTCAGGTTCCCCTGGTTTCTGTCTGCAGAATTTCCTGTGGNGAGCTCCTTGCTAAGTTTCCGGTCTCGAATCAGATGTTAGTTCTTGAATGACATTCTCTCTCATTAGCTCATTGAGATGAGGTCTCTCTTCTCTTCTCATGTCTTCTGCAATCTTTATCTGAATGTCTAAATTTCCTTGTGAGCCTTCCCTTTTCATTAGAGCTAAGGCAATACCCTTACTTACTACTGAACACACAGGACAACAAAACCTGTCTACATGCATTGTAGTAAAATGTCATGTATTTGTTGGAAAAAAAGATTATATTTCACTTACCTTCTGATAAATGCCTGCTTTTGAAAAAATTTGTCAAGCAGCATATTTCATTGTATGAATCAGAAACAGATTAATAAATAAACTGCATAAGACATTATCTGCTTTTAAAAGCTGTGTCTTCCCCTAAAATGTAAGCTCCAAAATAAATAAGCTCCAAAATACATTCATGGACACAGTGCAGTGAGTGAGCATTGTAGGAGTCAACATGTACGTGTTCATCACTTCTGCCTGTTAGGGCTCAAGAAGCATGGAGATCTACAAGGAGCTTGCCTGATGTGGCTTTTNATGGCTGGAACTGGAGAACTTGGTACAGTCTGGAGCCCATGGAACACTGAGCCCTCCTTTAGACAACATTTGTAGACAATGATTTTGAATATTTATTCAGGTCCCTTCTACTACCATGCCTCTCCAGGGGGCTGTGCCCCACTGTCGGCTGCACAATTTGCATTCTTGCCAATTCAAATATTTATTCATGGTCCTTGAACACCAGTGAAGACAAAATGATTGAAAAGCATCAACAATCCCTCTAACCAAATACTTTGTATTCCAGCACCATTGAACCTTCTAGAAAAGCCAGCATTGGCAAAACTGTCAGAAGATCCATTTTGTATTTGAGTTATAATTGTTTGAAGCAATTCTAAGTACAAGACCTATTTGAATTTACGTATTTCTTTGTGCTATCTGGGTCTTATAATTAGTTACACTCTTTGGGCATATAAATCTCTTACCCAATGGGTTATCCTTGGTGGACTGAAGAATGTCAGAGACTCCCCTGTAAATGTGGTGACAGTGTTGTGTAATAACTAAATACATATTTACTCAGGGACAATAGACATTATTGGCAATTTGCTTTATTATCTCTCTAAGCAACTAAATATTAACTGCTTACAGCGCTGCTTCTGCCCTCAGAGGGAGCCTTGGAACCTCTTAGCAGGGTAAATGTAGGTGCTCAGCAAAGGAGTAGAAGAAACACGCTTGGCCCTAGCAACAGCTCCAGTCTGGTTAGTGAGTCTGAGGCAGAGCCAGTAGTAACCCTGTTTCCTAGTGATCTGCTTCCTTCTCAGAGTCCTATCAGAAAAATAGTCTGTTTTAAAGTGAATTTTATCCCAAGAGTCTGCACAAACAGCTACATCAATTAGGACCCATCCCTGGGAGGAGCACCAGCCAGGTCCTAGTGGTACAGAAATTAGAAGTGCAAAATGGGACAATGAGAAGTGAACAGGAAAGAAACAGGGAATAAAGCACAAAACCAAATGACAACTGGCTCAGGGCAGATCTGTGGAGACTGTTTCAAACATCTGGCAGAAGCAGGTTTATTTTTGGGGAGGTGTATGTTTGAGTGCATGAGTGCCTACTCCTGTGGGGGTACATGGAGGCCAGAGACCAACATCAGTATGTCTTCCTCAATCATTTCTCTGTGTTTTCATTAAACTTTTAAAAACCATTACATTTATTTACTTGGTGCAGGTGCATATGTATGTGTGTCCTGGCCTAGGCATTTTCTTTCTTTCCTAGTGTTTTGATTTTATTTTGGGGGTTGATTTGGATTTAGNCTTTCTGACAAAGACTCCCTATTTTCCCAGGCTGGGCTCAAGGACNCCTTATCTCAGCCTCTTATGCAGCTAGAACTACACACACATATCTTGACACCCAGCATCTTTCTTTTCCTACTAATCTCTTTTGTTTTAATAAATTCTGTTGTAAGATTTGTTGAAGAAACATAGACCTTTTACACATGTAATACACACATAAAAATCAGATTGTGTTTTGACAAAGCTGTGTGTGTAAGTGCATGCTATACCATGAACACAGCTGTGTGTTATCTTTCACTGGGCTGTCAGGAAAATGCTCGCATGTTAAATACTCCTGAGAAAGAGAATGCCAGTGGCTGTCTGCTGGCTCAGCTTACCCACACATTCACATCTCTTTTGACAGATGAGCTTTCTGGTTGGCTTTTGTAGTGATGTGAACACCATTTTCATCCGGAAAATCTGTTCTGATATACCAGTATACGGACTAAGACTGTAGGGGGTGTGGTGAGGTGGGCAGGGTACAATCTAATCATATCATCCAAACCCTATCTTTCATAGCTGTGTTTCCCACTTCTCTTCTGACCTGAAATGCTAGGTGAACACGTTCATTAAGAACATATAGTCTATGCATAAATGAGGAAGAGCTGAAAGTCAAAAGCAGGCCTTCACACACATGCAGATGACTGAGCCCACCAGAAAGCCATAGACAACACTAAGAAGCCAAATGTAACACACAGGTTTTGTTCATGGTTCAATGTGAGTTTAGGAGCTCAGGTATGACATTCAGTGAGATGGAGTCTAAGCTGTAGGTGAATGTTTTATCCGGTCCCGCCCCACTCCCGCGGCCGCTCAGACCCAAGTAAACACACAGAGGCTTATATTATTTTCAAACTATATGGCCTAATGGCTCAGGCTTCTCATTAGCTAGCTATAACATCTTAAATTAACCCATTTTTATAAATCTATACTTGCCATGTGGCTTGTGGCCTTCCAGTACCTTTACATCTTGTTTCTTTTGGCAGCAGCTAGCAGCACCTGCTCAGCTCTGCTTTCCTCTTCCTCTCTCCCTAGTTAGAATGTCTCACCTAACCTTATTCTGCCCCACCACTGGCCAACAGCTTTATTTATTTATCAACCAATCAGAGCAACACATATTCATGACATCCTCATCACTAAGCCATTGGTCTCCAAAGACAGATGGTTGCTCACACAATCCACTGGACTGCAGACAAACAAAAGGTACACTCACATTTACTTATGCTATCCTCTTCAAATTTCCAACTTAGCATACTTTTTAAAATGATGGTAATTAATAACAGATAATTTATACACACATAATTCATACTAGTTTTTTTAATTCAATGAAGTCATCAGCACAAAAGCATAGAGATTACCAATTGATATTTCCATTGTTGATAGAACTTGTAATATGATTAGAGCCAGAAACTTAGGAAGTATAAATGGGGTTAACTTTGATCTACTGTTTGCCTAAGTGTGGGAGTCACTGGTAAGCTGGTCACAAGATCCTGAAGTTCAGTAGGGCCTCAGGGACCCTCAGTAGGACCAGGGAAGGTGACAGAACCACTAAGATCATCTGGGAAACTAAGATCATCTGGGAAAAGCAGGTACTGGGCGATGCTGAATTACAAGAGAATGGGTAATGTTTTATGGAACTCGTACAGGTGTGGCCTAAGAGTGCTACAGTGGAAGTCACTTAACAAATGACCAACACCTGAAGGAGTTGGAGACCTAGGGTTCCCCTAAGGACACAGATTTAGTGTGCCCCTTAGTCCTCTCTTGCGTAGCACTAGTAAGCCTCACAATAAGGGGACACAAGCCAGGTTTCAGTGAGGAGGGCAGACCAAGGTCTGACTAATTCATGGCTAATTCACACACATATATTCAATAACAAAAGACAGCCCTTAAGATACTGAGTTTCCTGTCTCACTTAAATGAGAAATCACTA
>LZPO01035805.1:16437-31738 GCA_001675575.1 Neotoma lepida | reverse complement strand
GCTCTCCTTTGATTAGCATCAGAGAAACCTGTGTTTTTGCCCTAGTTGGAAAAAGCATGCTACCAAAAGAAAAAGATCAATAAAGAGTTGGTTTCACAGTGATATGCTAGACCTTGCATGTATTGGCTCATGAATGCTGATGATTACATTTTGGGCAGATCTGTGAGCCTGAACTTAGGCAGAAAATTTCTAAACCACAAATTAGAAAACAATTCCTTCAACCTTATAAACAAACAAACAAAAAAATGCCCTCTGTGATCAAGACAAAGGTATGCCTCTTACCACCGCTACTGATCATACAGGAAAGTTCTAGGCAAGATGATTAGGCAAAGGCAACAAAAAGATCAGAATTGTAAAGGAAAAAANTTAATTTTCCAAGTTATTTTATTTTCCTTCAATTTTTTCTAATTTTTTAATTTTAACTCATTATTATTATATTTTTCATTATTTAAAATAATTTTAAAATTCAAATACATTTTGATCATACAATTATTTCTTTTATTTTTTTGAAATTATAATGTAATTATATCATTTCCCCCTTCTCTTTTCTCCATAAAAACATTCTGATATATTCCTCCTTTTTCTCTTTCAAATTCATGGCCACTTTTTCATTAATTGCATGTATATGTGTGTACATATATATGTATATATGCATATATACTTCTAAATACAACCTTCTAAGTCTGCATAATTTTACTTGTATGTGTCTGCTCAGGGCTGAGCATTTGGTATTAGATGACCAGTTTGTGTGCTCTTCCTTGGGGAAGACTATTTCTCCCATTCTCAGCATCCTTTAGCTACCTGTAGTTCCTTGTGTATGGCTGAGGCCTCCTGGGTTTTCCCCCATCCATTTAGGCATGTCTATTGTCACTGTCCTTGTTTAGCTCATGTTGTTGTCAGGGTTGTCCTAGAGACTCCTGAAACATTATAGCTATTGCTATTGCCCTTGGTTGCTCCCACCAAAAGGTCTAAGGTAAATCACTATTGCTGAAGACATTATGTACTTCAGACACTGGGCTCAAAGACTCATGATCTGGAACTGACTTGAAAGCCCCCTCCCTGAAGACTAGCTTTCATGGTGCCTTAGGTATGACTAAATCAACAAGTTCACAATCAAAATTAATCATCACATACTATTGGAACTAATAAGCATGTTTGGCAAGGTTTTATAAAATTTCAATGTGTAAAATCAGTTATATTTCAATACACCAGCACTTAACAGTCATAAAATAAAACTGAGACAATTTTCCTACTTTGAGTAGCATCAAAATAATTACCTACTTAAGAATTTATTTAACAAAAGAAATATAAAACTAGGTATGATGGTATGTGCTTATGATCCCAGCACCTGGGAAGTTGAGGCAGATGGATCAGGAGTTGAAGGTCAGCTTCAGTTACATAACACATTTGAAACCAGCCTAGGCTACATAAGATCATGTCCCGGAGCAAAACAACAAGAAATCTGAGTCTTTTGCAATGCAGTGTGATTATTAAATATCAAAAAATATTTTGTGCTCATGAAGTAAAAAGACTTAATATTATTAATATGTTGAAGCTATCCAAATTAACCCAAGGTTTCAACATAATCTCTGTCAAAATCTATATAGTGAGTGTTTATCCAAAGAAATGTCTGCACTTTGTGCTCAGAGACTGGAGGAGAGTTGACCTATGCACACCTAGAATGCCCAGATTAATAGGAATGTCATTATTTGCCAGGTGCTTTGGTCATACTTGATGGTCTAACACAATGATTTGTGGCAGGGGCTTGTGGATATACTACATCAGAGCACCAGAGGAACCAGAACTAGGTATTAGCCTGAGCCTCCAAGAGGAACTCTAAATTAAAGGTCAGCCAAGCAGACAGTGTGTAATAAAATCCTGATAAGAACTGTGGACACCAAAGGTTCAGTGAACTTCCCTGGTTCCTTTGAGTATTGTCACTGACACATCTTAGTAGAAAGAACTAAATGCTAAGAGACCAGGGGGAGGGGATGACCGGAAGTTTCATGTTTGGATCACTTCTGGACTCCACTTTACTAATCTCCTCCTTTGGCTGATTCTAGTGTCTATCTTTCTGTTATAATAAAACTGTAACCCCAAGTCTGGAATTTTCCTGAGTGCTGTGCATTTTTCTACTAAAATNTAATACCTGAGGGTGGTATGAGAACCTTCAGTTGTGTAGCCAGCTGGTGTGACACTCTTAAGGCAATACATATGTATTTTCCTATAAGTTAGATTAATCAAATCATGGTATAGTACTGGACAATTTTTCTCAACAATGCTTGGTACCTCATATTAGTAACTTGAAATTGACCATGGAAGAGCATTTGTAACGGAAACCACCAAATTCTTCAAATCCGATCTTAACTATTTTTGTAGACATAAGACCATTAGTAACACAAATTAAACAAAATTTTGTTATATCCACTCTGCACTATTACATGTTGAACAGCACAGAAAGCTGAGGAAATATTCTGTCAGTATTCAAAAGCTAGTATATTCAGTTCAGCAAACGTGTTGCTGACATCACACAGAAAAGGGTAGACTGGGAACAAGCAATCTCATTGTTTGACTTTCCCATCACCTGATCCACACAAAACATATCCTTGTTTGTCAGCTGAAACCTTGGCTTTACTCTGGACACAAGACTTCAGAAAGATCAACAAGAGCATTCTGAGAGAATCAACTAGTCACGTGGAAATTACACTAAAGAGTATAGGCTAGGGATATAATTCAATGGTCGAACCCTTGTCTAGCATGAGTGAAACCATGGCTTCTTCAGCATTGAGGGGCAGAAACTGCTGAAAAAGTGGTGTATATTTTATATTACTTGTAAAATGGGTCTTTTACATCTTTTGTGGCGCTGAGACTACCAAAGGACCACAAAAACAGAAATCCAAGATAAATGAGTCTTAAATGACCTAAGACTTTGCTGAAATTTCTCAACTCATTTTCCCCAACTTCCAGTAGGCAACTGTTTTCACCTAACTTAAAATTTGGGGCTCTACATCCTAATTCTGACTTTTATCTCAGGCCTTGGACTAGCATTTATTCTTTTTCCATGGCATTTGATTTAATTAGCAGTTGGAATTAAATTGTTTTTCTAGCTTTTTTTTCTTTAACATCCGACTACTTCTCCAAAATTCTACACATTGCTGAGAATATAGTACCCTGGGGCTCCTACTATGTCAGGTGCACTTGTAAGCAATTGTAAGCTGATGCTACATTCTGCACAGCTCCAGGGACTTGATCTGCCTGGGGCAGCAAAGGCATGAGGAAAGGACAAACACATGGACACAGAAAAGCTGGGGTTGAGTGGACTGGTGTCTCAGATGGAGAAGCCTCAGCATTCCAGAAGTTCTGCATATTTCTCATATACAGTTGAACAGAGAGGTAGAGTTATTGCATATAGCTGAATTAAGGAGACAGGGTTTATGGTATACAACTGGACAAAGAAGGCAGGTTTAGATAATCTTCATAGGAACCTTCGCTGTAAGAGGAGCAGTCTTTAGACCATAAATATCTCAGAGTGGGGGCAAGGGTGGGCAGGGGTTAGGGATGGGGTAAGGGTGGGATTGGGGGCAGGGTGGGGCTGCAGTGGACATTTTCTGCATATACTGTCGACATGCACACTCAGACCAGAGGAAGACTTTGCCTTTCCTCTGAACTTCACTCTGGAGGAAAGTTTTGCCAGTTTCCCTGAAGTCTGAGGCTTAGGTGCTTGACATGGTGGGCTCACTTCAACAATATACCCCCTCAGGACTGCACACACTCAGGGTTTCCCCTACTGCCCACACCATGAGTTCTTCCTCTTCACCCCCAACCAAAATTCTTTGAATGTCCTCCCTAAAAGCTGTGGGTAACTTGTACTTACTGGGTTCTTGTCTAACTTCCTGCTATCTCAGTCTAGGACACCACCATATTTGTATTCAAAATGGATTTTAATATTTTCTCAAATATGAAACTTCTGTGTGCTTTGGAATCATCTGGTATTTGTTTTCTTTCCTACTGAAATAAAAGTTAAATATGTCTTTATCCTATAGTTTATACTAGTTATTTTCCACCCTCAACTAACACACAATCATTTATACAATCACTTCACTTGGCCTAATGTTTGCATTTATTTAACCCTGCAATAATGTGACAATATTTTGTATTGAGTATATTTCTTCCAAGGATCTCAAATGATTAATANAATGTTTGCTTTTGTCACTTTGGCAGAGAGTAGTATTGGTTCTTCTCAATGTACAGGAACATCATTAGGAGATGGAAACCTCCAGCTATGAATGAAACAGAACAATTTGTTTGAGACCTGCAGGTGGATCAGTGGGTAATCGCACTTGCTCTGCAAGCAAGAGGACCTGAGTTCAAATCCCCAGCACCCATGTAAAAAGGCACGTATAGTTGCATGCACATGCCCATAATCCCAGTGCTGTAGCGGATGAGAAAGGAGGATTGCTGAGGTTTTCTGATTTCCAGACTAGCTCTAGGTTCAGTGAGAGACCCTGTCTCAAAAGAATAATGCAGAGAAAAAATAGAGCAAGGTACCTGACATACTCCTTTGGTTTTTGTAAGTGCACAGGCATGCAAACACATACACACACAAGTACTTATATCACATAACAGATATCATATTCACATGTAAACACACACTCACATATACCACACACACTCATGCTTATACCACATAAATACATACCATATTCACATGTAAGCACACACATACTCATATGCACACTCATATACACCACACACACAGTACTTATACCAGATAAACAGACACCATATTCACATGTAAATACACACCACATTCACACACACACATGCACACTAACACTTTGTTTTGTAAAAGAAACAATGTGCTATAGGAGCTGACAGTATTGGTAATCTACAAAGATTAAGACTGAAGAAACATAATAGGAATAGGGAAACTGGAAATAGTTAATACCAAGAAAATAGAAGAAGCCTACATAAGCAAGTAAAAAAATGTTTTAATGCATGCCTTTATTGCCCTTTAGAAGCAGCGACTCTTATGTGTGATATTAGAGCATATAATGAGGTTAGTATTTAGATACTGGTAGGAGAATAGGTCAAGTTCATCACAAACATATTTTCGTTTTGGTTCACTGTATTCTCTGCCACAGCATTTTGTAAAGCACTATGTCCTGGTTTAAAAGAGATGTACCCATGAGAGTACTACATTAACCTTTTATCTCATTTTCCCTTCATGTGGAGGCAACCATCAGTAAGTATTGTATATATTGCAATGAAGAATGTGTATAAACCAAAGGTCTACAGAAGAAGCNGAGAGAGAGAAACTGAAATCTATCTCACCTAAAAGCCCTTTCAGATTTTTACAAAAATCTTGCACAGATTTATTCTGGATTATGACCCTGTCACTGCCTAGGAGAACGCATCACCAGCAATGAAAGCCACTAACAAAGACAGGAAGAGCAGAGTGTGCCTCATCTGACCTGTTCATCAACATCATTTAAGTATCAACTCACTTAGGAAGTTGACTGTAGCATTTATATAATTATTGCTTATCAAAAAAAAAATTGGGAGTCAGATATCAGGGTAAGAACCTGAATAATAGAGAAGTGGCAGAAAAGCCACCAGTGACTTCCTATCTCTTCTGTTCCTCCATCCAAAAAGGACTGAGATCCTCTCACAGCTCTACCCTACTACTTCCTGCCTCTGATTTGTCCTCAGTCCTCCAAAACCTCTACAGTTAATTTTGGTCAGCTAGTGGCTAGCTTCACCCTTTGATTCAAAACAAACTTTATTGTCAGAATGCAGTCAAAATATCATACAGCCGTTGACCGCAGATGATCAGGTGATATTTTCTTTGGGACCCATGTACAGCTCTCTATAGCAATCTAATCAACATTTTTTTTCTTTTGCATTTGTTTGAGTGAGCAAAAAAAGTCTGAAGCCAAGTTGTCCTAATCAGCCAGTCTGGACCAGTCCATAGGGNACACTTATAACTGTGCCTCTCCAGCACAAAATTAAGACCTGGGAGCCTCTGAACCCATCTAAATGATTTAGATCTTATTGGGGTGCTAGGATTGCACAGGTTTTCTCAAAGCTCTTCACTCAGTATGGAAGCACAGGCTTCCGATTTTAATTACAATCTTCAACTACTATTGATATTTATAACTGTACAAGAATTATTTGGTATACATTAAAGGACAAAAGTTCTCCAAATTTTAACAAGCAGCAAAACTTCAGAACTATCTTGGTGGGCGTGGTTGTTTATTTAACCCTAAGGTGCTAATAGCTCTTCCACAAGGATTCCAGGGCAAGAGTTGTTGGCTCTTACTTTTCTTTTTTTTTTTTAATTGAAAATCACTTTTTTCCATACAATATATTCTGATCTGTTTCCCCTTCCTCATCTCCTCCCAGACTCTTCCCACTTCCCCACCTATCCCACTCTATACCTTCTTTCTCTCTTTAGAAAGTAAATAGGAAAAAATAAAAAGAAAAGGCAGGAGAAACATGCACACACACACACACACACACACACACACAAGCAAACCCCCCCCAAAAAATCAAAAACTATAACATACAAGCAAAGGACCAGTAAGTTTTTTAAAAATACCAAACAGCAATATGAAACAACAACAAAAAATCTCTGAAATTGCCTTTGAGTTCATTTTGTGTTGGCATCTATTTCTGAGTGTGGGGCCTGCCTTTGAATGTGCTTTGTATGCCTAGTGAGACTCCGTTGGAGAAAACTAATCTTTCCTTTGCAAACAGATGTCAATTAGAGGTAGGTTCTTGGTTAGGAGTTCTAACTTTTCTATAATGATGAGAAATATGGATTTTTCCTCACTTTTACAGAATTAACTCCCTCAGACATCCTAGTTCACACACCAGTTTTGCGTACAGAAAGGTGTGATGTGGTCACCTATAGGACAAAATCTGCTCTCACAAAGTTTTTGACTCTGTGGGTAAGTGCCTCTCTAAAAAGAGATTATTTATGTCCTAGAGCCTAGACCAGCTGTTTGTGCAAGGCTGGTAGAGGGGGATCATGTTTGCTTCAGGAGTTTACTGCAGGCAAATTTTCCCTGGAAAATACTGCTGGGGAAAGTGCTGACCAAACAATATCTATATTTATACAGTTAGATATTCATTAAAGCAGAAAATTCCCACTAAATTTAGAGAGATACTAAGTGCCAAATTCAAGAGTAGATCAGTGCAGAAAGTTGACTAAAATCTACTCCCAGAGTGTCTCAGGGATAAATGAGTCAGATTCACAGCAATAGCTTGTCCCAAGTGANCCTGACCACAAGATTGTCAAGTGTGCCTCATAGGAAATAAGTTTGTTTGTTTGTTTTTCTAAAGAACATAATGAGTGGTTCAGATGGGAGAATTTTAAGCAAAAACAGAAACAATTACACTTAAACAGGGAGTGCACCGTTAATACTCCAAGGGACCTTGGTGAGAGGTCCCTTATTACCTTACATTTTCTATGATCTGACAGAAAATGTGGGCAAGTGGTATTCCCAAGCCCTGTTTGTGGAAGAGGCAGTCATTCTCTGTGTGTATTAGAGGAGTTAAATCTTAGATTTGAGTGCATGTGACTGATTTCTCTCATTATTTATACATAAGAGAAAATGAGGCTGAGGGAAATAGTCAACTTTCCCAAGGTCATACATTTAAAGGACTGGTTTCAATTTCCTCAACAAGCAAACTCTTACTGCTTCATTTGTGCACCACTAAATATTAGCAACTATAATGAGGAGCTTGCTAAAAGTGCAGGATTTGGGACCTCACCCAAAACCTGATGAATTTAATCAGCATCCACTGTGATACATATGCAGGACAAACTTTGACAAGCACTGCCCCATGTTGTGTTGCCTCCTTTGAATGAACCATCTTGTGTATTGGTGATTTGGAAAGTGGGTCTAAAGAAAAGAGTATTTATGTGGGAGAGGAGAGGTAATCATATATATATATGTATATATACATATATATATATATATATATATATATATATATAGAGAGAGAGAGAGAGAGAGAGAGAACTTGAGATACTTTAGGAAAATAGAAGAAAAAGTAAGGAATAGGAGTGCTGTGGAATAATCCCTTAGTACACTGTGAAGATTTGTCACTGTAATTGGTTTAATAAGCTGACTGACTAATAGCTGAACAGAATAAGGGTAGGTGGGAGAGCCAAACTGAGAATGCTGGGAAGGAGCAGGCGAAGTCTGGAGTCACCAGCAGAGAGATGCAGAGAGAAGCAAGATAGTATTGAGAAAAGGTCCCAAGCCACATGGCAAAGCATAGATAAGAAATACGGGTTAATATAAATGTAAAATTTAGTTAGTAACAAGCCTGAGCTATTGGCTGAGGATTTACAATTCATATTAAGCCTCTGAGTGGTTATTTGGGAGCAGCTTGCAGGACAGAAACTTCCACCTACATAGGAGTTTTGAGCCAAGTTTTGAAACAAGTAAGTGATTCTGGATCTGGAAAAGGACAGAAAAAAAAAAATGAAAGGAAGGGGCTAGAAATAAATTTCCCCTTTTGTTTCAGTTTTCTTCACAGGTGTTATCAATGGTAATTCAAGTGGATTTCAGGGCTGGAAAGGTGTGTCAGTGGATAAAGTAGCTGCTCTGTAGCATGACGACCTGAGTTCAGATCCCCAGTACCTACATAAAAGGTGGGTGTAGTCTCGGCACCTGTAACCCCAGTGCTACCAGGGGATAGGGAACAGACAAATCTCAGGGGCTTACTGGCCAGCCATTCTAACTGAAGCAGCAAACTCCAGAATCACTGACAACACTGTCTCAAAAAATAAGTTGGGCAGTGACAGAGAAAGACAGCAAACACTGACGTTTGACCTCTACATATGCACACACACAGAGGTAAGCATGTATACTAAGGGCACCAAAAAACTGCCCTTCAGTACTAGACTTTAAGAACAAAGGGACAAGCAAATATCAACTTCTACATGAGTCACTTCAGAGCACAATACCTGTTTGTTTTCTAAGACATGTAGCAAATGATAGTCCTCTAGCATGTAAGGCCAACACAGACAAATCACACCATTATATTTAGTATAACTTCAGTTACAAGAGAGTTTTAATCATTGAAAGACAGATAAACCATGTGTGAGAGCTTCATTTATTTTTAGCTAATTAAAATCCCTATCTTGAAAAGCCTAACAAACAACAGAATTATCCTCAAGGAAGGAGAGACCACAAAGGCATCTATTATAGTCATACATGTGATACCCAGCTCATCAAGGATTGCTGGGTCCCAGAATCCAGACACATGCTTGGCACTAGATGACCACTTAGTAAGCATTATTTGAATGAAGGAATAAATCCCTTGAAGCTGTCTTTCTTCTAGATTCATTGTTTATTGGGGGAGGTGATACACACATCAAATTGTACCTTCCCATAATTCATATCTAATCACTCTGGTTCTGGACAGAAAAAAACAAATTTCCTCTCCTAAATGACCACCCTTCAGCTATAATCCATTACAACACCTACATAATCCATATATATATATATATATATATATATATATACATATATTATTTTTGGGTTGCATTTGTCTCTCTGAAAAACACAGGGTTGCCTTGTGATGATGTTAGATTGCCAAGACAGCTTAAAGAAACAGAAGACAGAAAGAGACCAGAGTCTTACATTTACCAGATGGGATTGTGTTTATTAGCACACACGGTAGGAACAGCCTCTCTCCCAAAGGAAACTGAGGTGTCTTCTAGGGAGGAAAATGGCTGTGACCCTTTATAGGAGTGGGGTGAGGAGCTTGGGAATGAGGAAATTATTGCAGTTGCAGGGGGCTATATGTAGTTCTTCAGTCTTTTCTGAAATTGTTTGCCAAAAGTAAGACAGGCTATCTTGGACGACAGGCTGTCCCAACAGACATTCCTTTCTGGGATAATCAATAATGGCTGAGCAAGGCCATCTTTAATCTCATAGGAATCCTGTTTTACAACCAAGGAACAGTATCATTGGGGATGAAGTTCATGGTCAGTTTCCCCACAAACCTTCCATGACTTCTCCATGCCTGCCTCAAAACTTGATGACATGTGTATTCAAACCTTAATCCAGAAGATTGAGTCCTTTGGGTTCCATGATGAACGGTTTCTAGTTGCTCAGTATAAAATAGGGGTGGAGTACAAGCACAACTTGCCAGGGGAAAGGTACTTTAAGATAATTTTCCTTAAAAGAATAATTCACTTCTTCTCTCTCCTTTCTTCCTTAGGCACATTACAAAGAAACTCTCCTATTCTGGTCCCCCATGTTCCATTCTTAGGGAAGTGTGTGATGACTGGTTCTGTATGTGTGGCTAACTGGGAGGGGGATACACAGGGTTTTCCTGTGGAGTCAATTTGGTCTCATACTGAAGCCCCATTTATTTCTGCAGACAGGTACCTGACCTTCACAGATCCTTAGAACACTTATATTTCTGCCTAAAACCACAAAGCTATTTCACCCAAGGACCTCGGTGTTGCTGAGAGAAAATAGAATCACTCGTGTCTCCCGGGAAGATTTTGAAATGAACCTGGGGGAAAGAAGAGCAGATGCCAGAGGTCAAAGAAACAGGGCAGGAAGGAAAAGTGATGGAGGAAGCTGGTGACAATGGAAGACAGAGAAAAGAGGGGAGGCTTTCAGACTCTAAGGAGGGGGTGAGACTAGAAAAGGAGGTGGAGAGCAACCACCCAAGAAAAACAGAGTGATGGAGCCTCCAATAGAGACAGCCGGGCAGACAGGCAAACAGAAGTCTAAGAACTACAGAAAATACTCATGTGTTTTCCAACCCTAACATGAAATCAACACTGCTAGCCTGGAGAGAAGTGGAAGAGAGAAGTTGACAGCTACAGCAAAAGGGAATCTTGAAAAATCAGAAGACCCACATAAACCATCTCCCTAATCCTCTATTTTATAGACAAGAAATTTGAGATGTAGACAGAGGAAGTTCCTTAACTCAGCTAGCAGCTGCTTGGTCCCAGTGCAGAGCTAATAAATAAAAATAATAGAGACAATAATAAAATGTTTTGTTGACAGAATTTACAATCTTCTTGCCTTTTAGAAATGAAAAAAAGCTATGTGCTGAGCCTACATTAAAATTATTTTATAAAATAAACTGCAGCCACATCAGTGAGTAACTTGCTGCTTGGAACCAGATGTTTTTATACTACAGCTGTGATGCAGGACATAGAAAAGAAAGAACAAATACCACCTTTTGTTTTCTGTGTTCTGAAACCAACAGAACATCACANCAATAAGGACCACATCAGAGTGGAAACAGTTCTGAAATAAGCAATAATTTCCCCTTCCTTGATCTTAAGTTAGCCCACTAACCATTAAGGCTTCTAAATATGATGTCTCAGCGGGAATCAACTAATGACATTTTTCCACTTCAAGATAAGCATCTCTCCACCATACTAGGAAATCTCACTCAGCTCTGTTCAGGGAAATTGAGGTTGGAAGAGATGTAAGCCTTCTTTGGAACGTTTTTTTCATGAAGCACTTTTTAAATGAAGCTTAATCACAGAGTTCAGTATCAGCATGGCTGCACATAGGTATAGCTCCTACTCGGGTATTCCTTTGAACACACATTTCTTTGAGCCAGTCAGAAACCTGAATGCAGAATTAAATTTTGCCTTAGTAGTCAGGCAGAGAAAGGCTGCTGTTGAAACAGGAGTTGAGATAAATATCTTCCTCTTGATCCATAAGCATTTGCAGAATTTCTCACCTAAGAGATAGGAGTTGATTTTTTTAGGAGAGTTTTGATATGCTGATATGTGGGAGCTTCATGGATTGTTTTAGAGTTCTTTGCTTCAGTTTAATGAGCTTTTAGGTCAAGCAGCAGTCACTTTCTGGGCCAAAGTGCCTAAGCAGAGAGCTACTGCTCCAGAATCATTGAGAAAATTCCTGATTCACAGGAACCATGTGATGTGGAAACTTATTACTGTGTGAAATATACTTTGTTTTTAACAAGTAGAGGACTTGGGGGAGGGATGAATCAGGAATGAATAAACCAGTCCCATTAATAGACTGGATAGTAAATATTTTAGCCATTGGGAGCCGTCAATTACTAATTTCAAATACTCAATTCTGCCACTGTAGCTCATAGGCAGCCACAATATATAAACAAATGAGAATGAGTGCCAACAAAACTTCATTTACAAATACAAACAATTAGTCCAATCTAATTCTCAAAGTAGACCATTGTTTGCCAATTCTAAGTTAAAAGATTAATAATTTCTTAAACTATGTCTCAAAGAACTATTAGAAATAAGAAAAATCTCATGGTTGGAAAAAAATCTTACACAGAGGTCATATCTATTATTCATTTACATGCCTAATATCAACTTTACAAACTAAATAAGCTCAAAATAAGAGAGAAGATGACTATATATAACATACATGGTTGTACATATACATGCAATATATGTGGCATTTATAGAAATGTATGTTATATATAAATAGATTGCTATAAATAATGTAACATTACATACATACATAAAACAACATAGAACACTGGGCTGGAGAGATGGTTTACTGGGTAAAGCACTTCCTTCACAAATGTGAGAGCCTGAGTACAAATCCCCAGAATACATGTAAAGCCATATGCAGTGGCATGCACATCTGTAATCTTGGTAATCCTACCAGGAAGTGGGAGAAAGAGCTAACAGAACATCTAGATGCTCATCAGTTAGCCTGCCATACACAGTGAAAACTAAACAACAAAGACCCCATCTGAAACAAGGTGGAAAGCAAGAACCAACATCCAAGGTTTTCCTCTGACCTTGCATGCCATGGCACACATGCACCCACATTTACACACATGAATGTACAGAAAGAGGAGAAGGAGAGAGATTAGAAGAAATTGAATATAGAGCTCTAGTTCACCATCCCACTTAGTTTTATGTATGCTTTGAGGAGGAGGAGAAAACTGACGAGAGACCAGAGGTGAGAGGCACAAAACCTTGTGTTTCCTGAGCCTAAGTCATTCCACTCTTCTAACTCTAGCCTCAGGGGTTCTTCAGAAGCTCTAGATCTCTGTGGATGTTCATCCCATAAGCACTGTGCCCTATAGTGCAACATTTACAGTGTCTAAAGATATCACATTACTCTCTTACTGTGGGGCTATTTAGTTTAGTGCTCACAAACAAAGCAATTGTTTCTAAGACCAAAAAGGAAAGGAGAATCATTGGACCCACTGGGAAAGTTTATGGCTTTCATAGTGGTGACTTCTTGATGGATTTTCTAGGGTAACGTTGACTTTTGACTTTATACCATTTTCTCCTTAGACATTAACGTTAAACTCTTACTCTGGGTAACCTCACTGCCAATGCACCTCACCCCTCATTTCTTGCACCCCCTCTGCCACATCTCCAAAAAGTTCACTGGGCTCCTGTAATGAGATAACCACCATAACAGGAAGTGAATGCTTTCTAGAGGCTGTGCACTCCTTCTATGAACCACTTCATTAGGACTTTCTTTCTCACACTAATCTAACATACTATCTGCAGTGGTTTGAATGAGATGCCCCTCATTGTCTCAGGCAATTGACCACTTGGTCCTTTGTAGGTGATGCTGCTTGGGGAGGCTTAGGATGTGTGGTCTTGTTAGAGGAAGTGTGTCACTGGGGCAGGCTTTTAGGTTTCAAACCTTTAAGCCATTCCCAGTGTACTTTCTCTGTTTCATGCATGTGGTTCAAGATATGAGACCTCACCTCAGCTTCCTGATCCTGCTGTCATGCCTGCCACTTGCTGCCATGTCTCCCTACCATGATGGACTCTTCATCCTCTAGAACCATCAGCCCAGATTAACTCCTTCTTCCATAAACTGCTTCAGCCATCATGTTTTATCACAGCAATAGAAAAGTAATGAATACACCAGCCTGTCAAACTTCTGCAGATAGCCCCCAAACCAGAAACAACTGCCCCTGACTTGGCAACATTGAAATCTAAAGCCCTATGCTACTGTTTCCAAATTCACAGACACTGAAATTTTACATGAGAAAGATTGGGAGCTCCCCCATGTATGGGATTGCTCCATGACCTGGGAGTCTACGGTCCTTAATTCTCAGAAGCAAATGTGAGNGGTGATGACTGGAGGTCAATCAAATTCTGCTTGCTTTGGTTGATGCTATGCTTGAGCCACATATTCATTTATTGTGCCTCTGAAAAACTCATCACTTTGATATGTTCATAGTGTATAACAGTAGGTTCTATTAAGATGTGTTGGGTACTTAAAATTTTGCCTCTAGCTATTTGTTTTACTGGTTTATAGGTTTAAACACAAAGGAAGTATAGCCATAGTACATTCTGCTGGTGAACAAATGTATGTAGATCATGAGTTGTGCCTACACTTATTTCTGTTTTAATTTCAATAAATAAAGGAGGGACAGTGATAGTGGTCCTCTATATCCTACTAAATCAAGCACTAGGAGGAGGATGGGACAACTCCAGGCCCAACTAACCTTCATAGGACAACTGGGAACTAATTCTATCTACCATCTGTGTGATGGCTAATCTTGGCTGTCAGTGCTACACACTTGGGAAAAGGGAACATCAGTTGGGGAATTTCCTCCATTAGACTGGCTTGTGGGCATTTCTTTGAGGCATTTTCTTGTTAATTGATGTAGGGGGCCCAGCCCAGCTTGGGTATTACCATCACTCAGTAGGTGGGCCTAGAGGGTATAAAAAGCTAGCTGAGCAGGCCATAGGGAGCAAGCCAGTAAGTAACATTCCACCATGGTTTTGCTTCAGTTCCTGCTTGAACTCTTGGCCTGATGTTCCTCAGTGATAGACTGGGAACCTGGTGTAAGGTATAAGCCAAATAAATCCTTCTGCTTCAAGTTGCTTTTGGTCATGCTGTTTATCATATTAACAGAAAGCAAAGTAGAACAATCCGTCATCCTCCAAATTCTCTTCTATTTATGTAGTTTCTGAAACTCTGCTAATTGGGCGAATTGCTTTTTCTTTTCTAATTCAAGTATTTGTACAATAGAAATGCAAGCATTTTGTTCAACAAAGAACTTGACAACTGAAATTCCTTAGGCCAGCCTGCAGATTGGGCACACACTTTGGAAATCAGTGCAGAGGTTTCTCAAAATATTACAAAAAGATGGAGCTGGAGAGACAACTCAGTTTAAGAGCACTTACTATTCCTGAAGAAGACCTGGGTTTAGTTGGCAGCACCTACATGGTGGCTCACAACCATCTGTAACTCCAGTTCCAGTGGATCCAAGGCCTGTCTGACCTCAGAGGGGCTCCTGCATACAGACACATATACATACATTCTGG